>JACBKR010000444.1:0-71599 GCA_014218235.1 Colocasia esculenta
CTGGTAGGCAGACATGAGACGGCGGCAGACATGGGAAGGTGAAACGCACTATAATTTTTCACCGGGAACTGATGAAAGGGTAGGCATCGGGCATAGGAAGAAAGAGAAGGAGAAGGTGAAACGCCCAAACATACTTCAGTTTAAGCTGGTGCTTACACGTGTCCTGCATCTAGTTTAGGCGGGAAACATGGAACTGTTTTAGTATTATAGTATAGATGGTATTCATGTGAATGGACCAATAGTGTATGTAAAATGATGTTAATCATGTAATCAATTGATGTAACGGCCCTAATGCCCGGACCCCCAGCTTCCACCAAGGATCCAACCATCGGCACCACCACCCATGGGCCGGAGACCCGGAGGGCTAACAGACCAGTCTAACAAGATAGTAACGGAGGTAAGTAACAACTAAACACACTAAAAATTACAACAAGTGAAGGAAAAGAGTCCAGCAAAGTGTACAGGTCTAGTACAATCCGAAAGTAGTAAAGTACAAGTGCAAAAGTAAAGGGGGGGATAATAGGTCCCTTAGGGGCATACCCAGAGGGTGAAGTACACAAGTCTAGGGAACACTACTCATGGAAGACGCCGTCTACTACGGCCTCGTTTCTCAGCCTGCCGCAGAACGTACTGCTGTGAAGTCACCTGTAAAAGAGGGAATGAGCTTCACGAAGAAGCCCAGTAGGGACTACCAATTTCTCACTGGTTCTAACAACAGAAAAGATCTATATGTGAGATAAATAAATAAGCAGTAAATCTATCCTACTAACAAAGTAAAGTGCGAAAGGGTAAAGAAACTACACGGTGTACGGTCTAAGCTAAACGTCGGGACCGAAAAACCCATGTAAACCACGACACTAGGAAGAACCCAAGGCTGTAACATAGACAGTAAACAACTGCCTGGACAAAGCCACTAGCTACAGAACAACCACAATAGTCAACGATCAGGTGTGCCACGCACCTTACCCTCAATCGACAGTCCATGTCAAGCACCTCCTATAGGAGTGAGACACGGAACTAGAGTAACCACAACTACCATAGTCCGACTGGACTACAGTCCCATGCCTGGCCCCTCTAAATGGTTCTAGAACCACGTAGAGTAAGGCAGTAAGAAAAAGGACTAGTTGATCTGCGCCAAAAGAGCACCAAACCAACTCGGCGTCCTAGACTCAGCTAAGTGATCTCTATAAACGACTCTACGTCATTGTCCCAACTGTTTTCTCCTCTGCTACTAGAGTCCGTGACTCGAGCTCGCCCGCTACCTGGAGAACTCCCTTAAATAGGCGCGCGGGGACTGGGGGTCCAGGTAACGGTAACAACCTATCTTGCGGACAAGCCCTCAAGTGCCTAGCACCGAGCAAAAGACAAGGGGAGTACCGGGCTAGGACCAGCACAAGTGCCAAGAAAATGGAGTCGCAGTGAAAGGAAACTCCGAATAGGTCGCCAAGTCCCTTCTCTGTCTGAGAAGGTGATGCACAGGCTGTCGCCACCTTAAGGCGACACCCTGTCTGTCGCGACCTAGGTCAGTAGGCGGCAGGGTGCTTGTCGCGATCTGGTCACGACAAAGGCCTTCTCGCAACCACAGACAGTGGCCTAGGTGACCACCTGAGCCCTCCAACAACACACGGTGAAAACCCGATGAGAAGGCGATTGCCACCCTATCGCGACTAGAACGCAACAGGTGGGGCGTCGCTTCCTCACACCAGAAGGCGACATATCAGGCTGTCGTGATTTGGGTCGCGACACCAAACATGTCACGACCACAGACTTACACACCTGAGAGGACACCTTCTGTGCATGCACCACAAATACGAGAAGTACAAGGGAGGGGAGCATGTACAATAATATAATAGATCAATTAAGCTCAACCACCCTTGTAAACACCCATGCATGCCAAGAACATGGATCTACACTCAATAATCTCATATGCATACATGGAAACCTCAACAATCAACCCCATCCCATTCGGGTCTTCTCATGTGCATGGCCACCTCCTCCTCGCCCCAAGCTCCATGCTCACGCCGTCCACGAGCAAGGATCGTCCTACTACAAGCCAATGGAGACGATCACATGAGGAAGAACGCCACACCAAGTCGAGAGAAGAGCACTTCACTGAGAAGGAACCTCAACCCAAACACAAGGCCAACACATACACACCTCACACAAGGGGAAGACACCTCACACAAGCCCTCAATTCCCCTCCACAGATAGGTGAGCTCTCAGGCTGGAGGAAGGAGAACACACGCGAATTGGTGAAGAAGGAGGAGTGTCACGCCCCGCCAATTTAGCAGTGGAATAAATCGGGGAGACGTGAGCAAAGTACATAGTAGAGAAAAATGTACAACAGTTGAATAATTCAGAGCATCTAATGAACAATAATTAGAATAAACTCTTGATTTCATTGAAATTTCACTAAGACTATTACAACCACTAATTCAGAGCCAACACATAGGGCTCAATAACATCATTACATTGAAAAGAAATCTAAAGCAATGACTATTAGACTCCATAGTTCTAGGGCAACTTCATCAACTGAGTTCAGGTTGCTCATCACTCTGGTACCGTCCCATTGGTGTGTGTAATGTCATTGTCTGACTTACCTGAGACACAATAACAAATAACGAAGGGTGAGCGATAACGCCCAGTAGGACTTAAATCTCAGGATCAAGCATGGTTTAAATAATTAATGCTTTAAAGGATAGAGTAACTAATGATAGAGCGAGCCATGTAAAGTCGAGAAAGTAAGAGCACGAGTAACATGGTTCACTAGCACATGAATCAAGTATAGTACAATGAATAGGATTAAGTCACGATAGAAATAATAACATCAATAGCAAGTAACATCATTGTCAAGAAATAGCTAGCAACATGTATAGCAAGGAGAGAGAGAGTAGTTGGCCATATATAGAGTAAATTGCACTTTGATTGATCTTCATCAATCGAAATAGTATAGCACTTTGATTAATTTTCGTCAATCGAAATGGTATTGCACTTTGGTTATCTGTAGATAACCGAGAGAGAGAGAGCATAGCACTTTTGTTGTCAATAAACAATGAAAGAATAAGCAACGAGAGAATATAGCACTTTGTTTGATTGTCATAAAGTAACATTGTTAAATGGCACTTTGTTGTCAACGGACAACGAGAGAACATAGCACTTGTTTTGTTTATTAAATGGCATTTGGATGTAATGCCGACATCCTGATCATTTAACTCCCATGGGCAAATGGCACTTTTGGGCACTCCTCCCCAGGCCAGATCGGGGCCCTATTGCGCAGGCATTAGTTATTTTGTTTATCTTTAGACAATCAATAGATGTCCGATAGAGAGTACCAAGAAACAAATAAGAGCACTAGATGAATAGACGAGATAGTAGAGTGAATGTGAATAGATGAGCGAGTAGGGAATAGATGAGAGCTAGTGGACATAGCACATGAAACGTCGAGTAACGAGTGATAGAAACAATTGCACAACACACGCGTTTGGTGTTGGCAGTCAGGTGGAATACACAACCCTTCCGCTGGCCTTGTTATGCACAGGTCCAGAGGTCCGGTGTGATTCTAGATAAGAGCGAGGGCAACTAAGGTTGTTTGGATCTTGCTGATCCCTAAAGGGTATCATAGGTATTAGGGTATAACCAGCTCGTCGACCATGTGGGAATCCATGGATAGAGGAGACTTATGGAGGCCTTGAACAAAACTCACTAGTCGGTAGAAGGAGTATCTGACGGAGAGTTCGTCCAAGTCAAGAGAGAGTGTGTACATAGAAATAAGTGCCTGACATTCTAGAAGAATTCTAGAATAGTGGAGCATCGATAACGGTATTCCCAAAACATCGCGAGAATCGTAGACAAGTTCATTTAAAATAGGCAATTTAAATAAATATTGAGATAAATTACAAGATATATTATGAGAAAATTTTCATGTTATATAAGCCATATTGGATGGTTCAAGTGTGTGCATGTGTCATGAAATTGTAGATAGAAAGTGGTCATGTGCATATCTTTTAAAAATCACACAATAATGTTCAATTCATAACATGTGTAATTACTGCGTATAAGATTGTTAAAAAATGTACAAGAATGATAGAAAGTTAGAGCATCATGAATCAGAGGTTTTCATGCAAAAGTCTGAGATCGCGATGCACCCCAGTAAGGGTCGCGACGGGGTCAAGTGAGAACACGACAGGGCCTTGTACAGATTGCGACGGGTCTATTCGGTCAGGCGGCCAGAACGCGACGGCAACCGTAATCACATTCAGAACGCGACGGGGAGTGCTTTCGTGACAACTCTGAGAACGCGGTCTATTGGGCCGTCGCATTCTCAGGTACTATACCTGAGTTTGAGCGGGAAAAGGACAGTGCAAAGGATTATGGTCCAACTTTCCTTTTTTGACACAAGGATGTTTATAAATCATAACTAATTGTACCATCGATGAAAATCATGAAACCACTTGCAAATTAATCTAGACATGTGAGTGTACTTGTAGTAAACAGGAATTCGAAAACCAACATGGTTTCGGCATGGTTCAACAAGTGCATTTACAAAAAACATGAAACTATGTACAGTAGAGATCAACAATTTAATTCGAGCAATATGGTGGATGAGAATTAGGGCTTTCAGGGGCAAAAGACGCCTAGCATGCATCAGTATCTGGAATAAAAATTTGAGAGCATGGGATCGAGTATTCAAGGAGATGTGAATTAAACATAAAGGTTCGGGGTCAAGAGGTTTGCAGGACTTCAAAATTCAATAAGAAAAGATTGGGTGCATGAAAAATTATGAAACGATAGGGGTTTTGTTCCTGATGCATGGAACAATCTACAGACGAAATCTTATGATTTATGCTTGTGAGAATGCCTGCCTTTAGTCGTTTTACTCTTGTAGGGCTAGAACTTGATGAACTCCGGTTGAAGCTTTGATGTAGCCTCCTTCCCACGAATTCTCCTCCTCCTCGACCTCCTCTCCACATCCTGAAACCCTTGGCAACGAGCTAGGGCCGGCCATGGGGGATTAAGAGAGTATTTATGCTTTCCTCCTTCTATTTCCTAATAGACTCTAACTCCTATTAATTTCGGAATTTCCTATTCTCTTTCTTCCTTCTAAGCTTGAGAACTTGTAATTTGGTTAGGAAGGGAGCCAAATTCATGGCCAAGTAATTAGGGTAGGTTTAGGATTCCAATTCCAACCCAAACTTCCTATTTAATGCATTAAATACCTCTTCTCTATTTAGGTAATAATTAAGTTACGAATTTTAGGTATTTTCCTATTATTCCCCTTCTAAAAATCCCTATTTTGGCCCACTAATTTCTAATGGGTCCATTAACAAAGCCCATTACTTAATGGAATTTAACTTATGGGAATTTCCCCTTTTTAATTATGGAATAATAGAAATTTCAGATTTTTATTATATTTTTCTTACTTGAATTTATTCATGGGCTATGAGAGGTCCATTGGTCCAATTTCAATAGTGGGTCATCAATACCTGATGTTGGAGACGTCTCCGACATATTTATTTAATTTATGAGCTCGTTATTTTTCCGTGGAATAGTTTTCCGCCTTAGTTTCCTAATTTGGATAATTAGTCACGTTGTGACGTACGCTTAGCCAATCAGATATTTCGTTGCACTAATTTCTTCATGGAACACCTAGGTAATATTTGGGGTTGATTTATAATTTTTTATGAAATTTTTCGATGGGTTCCTACACATACGATAGCAGTATGTATGTTTCTATTATTCCATTTTTATAGAAATTATTATTTTGAATTTTTAAATACTAAATTTTCTGTGTTGCTACATCCTCCACCTCTTAAAAAGAATTTGGTCCACCAAATTCCATGACTCCTTCAGTTAAATTTGAATGATCACTTTATGTTAAGATAGTATCATGGTATAGAGTTACCTCCACGACTCCACCCTCCTCGGTGGTCTCCATTCCTTTTGAAGTCGCGCCAGGCTTCTTTTGGCCCTGTCGGGTGGTTTCTCTTTCTCCTGATCTTAAGAATAGGGCACTCGAAATAAGATGATTGTGATTTCCACAGCGTAGGCAGCAGCACCTACTTTGCTCCAGCATTCCTCCGATATATGGCCTATCCTAATGCAGTTCTCGCATCGTCCTTCGCGAGTAAGGCTAATTGTATGCCGTTCTTCACACTTCTCTTATTTTTCTTTTATCACCGTTGGGCTGGTTCCCTTTGTCATAGAATTGAGGTCCTTTGTGTTGGTTGGTGGTTCCTTTAGAAGAGGCAGTCTCGCATTTGACGCTCCAAATCGCCACAACGTAGACATGCACCAACGCTTCGCCAACACTCTTTAGCCGCATGACCTAGCTTGTGATAGTGAAGACAGATGATCCTGGAAGTCTCATTGTTACGCTTTATCTGCTGGGTTGCCTTCTTGCCATCGTTGTTATTTTCTCTGCCCATTCTTGTTGGTCACCTCTTCATTTCTTTGGTCGCTTCCAAGGCTTCTTCTAGCAATTGAGCGGCTTGTGACATGCTAGAACTAGCCTTGAGTTGGTCTCAATCGGCATCCATTAGGAGTCCCTTCAAGAATGAGGTCGACATTTGGGTAAGAAGTAGTATAAATTAATAGGGTAAGTATACATATATAGATCTTAACCACGGTTCTACCCAATCCTCACTTTAGGTATGATGGTTGATTTAGACACCTATCATGGCAGTTTGTCCTAGATCACCTTACACCTAAGATATCCAATGAGGACATCCTAGCACCTCCCAAACCTAAGATATCCTATTAAGACAGCTAGGATCTGATACCAACTATCACGCCCCTCTAATTTAGCAGCGGAATAAATCGGGGAGATGTGGCAAAGTACATAGTAGAGAAAAAGTACAAAGTTGAATGATTCAGAGCATCTAATGAAAATAATTGGAATAAACTCTTGATTTCATTGAAATTCCACTAAGACTATTACAACCACTAATTCAGAGCCAACACATAGGGCTCAATGGCATCATTACATTGAAAAGAAATCTAAAGCAATAACTATTAGACTCCATAGTACTAGGGCAACTTCATCAACTGACTTTAGGTTGTTCATCACTTTGGTCCCGTCCCATTGGTCTGTGGAATGTCATTGTCTGACTTACCTGAGACACAATAACAAATAACGAAGGGTGAGCGATAACGCCAGTAGGACTTAAATCTCAGGATCAAGCATGCTTTAAATAATTAATGCTTTAAAGGACAGAGTAACTAATGATAGAGTGAGTTATGCAAAGTCGAAAAAAAGTAAGAGCACCCGTAACATGGTTCACTAGCACATAATCAAGTATAGTACAATGAATAGGATCAAGTCATGATAGAAACGATAACATCAATAGCAGGTAACGTCATTGTCAAGAAATAGCAAGCAACATGTATAGCAAGGAGAGAGATAGTAGTTGGCCATATAGAGAGAAATTGCACTTTGATTGATCTTCATCAATCGAAATTGTATAGCACTTTGATTAACTTCATCAATCGAAATGTATTGCACTTTGGTTACGTAGATAACCGAAGAGAGAGAGAGAGCATAGCACTTTTGTTGTCAATAGACAACGAAAGAATAAGCAACGAGAGAATATAGCACTTTGTTGATTGTCATAAAAGTAACATTGTTAAATGGCACTTTGTTGTGAAAGGACAACGAGAGAACATAGCACTTGTTGTGTTTATTTTAAATGGCACTTGGATGTAATGCCGGCATCTGATCATTTAACTCCCATGGACAAATGGCACTTTCAGGCGCTCCTCCTAGGACCAGATCGGGCCATATTGCGCAGGCATAGTTATTTTGTTTATCTTTAGACAATTAATAGATGGCCAATAGAGAGTACCAAGAAATTGATAAGAGCACTAAATGAATAAGAGAGATAGTAGAGTGAATGTGAATAGATGAGCGAGTAGAGTATAGATGAGAGCTATTGGACATAGCACATGAAACGTCGAGTAACGAGCGTAGAACAGTTGCACACACACACGTTTGGTGTTGGCAATCAGGTGAATACACAACCCTTCCACTGACCTTGTTATGCACAGGTCCAGAGGTTCGGCGTGATTCTAGATAAGAGCGAGAGCAACTAAGGCCGTTTGGATCTTGTTGATCCCTAAGGGTATCATAGGCATTAGGGTACAACCAACTCATCGACCATGTAGGAATCCAGGACAGAGGAGACTTACGGAGGCCTTGAACAAAGACTCACTAGTCTGGCAGAAGGAGTATCCGACGTAGAGTTCGTCCAAGTCAAGAGAGTGTGTACATAGAAACAAGTCCCGAGTTCTAGAGGAATTCTAGAATAGTGGAGCGTCGATAACGTAATCCCAAAACATCACGAGAATCGTAGACAAGTTCATTTAAATAAATATTGAGATAAATTACCATATTATTATGGGGAAATTTCATGTTATGTTAAGCCATATTGGATGGTCAAGTGTGTGCATGTGTCATGAAATTGTAGATAGAAAGTGGTCCTGTGCATGTCTTTTAAAAATCACACAATAATGTCCATTCATAACATGTGTAATTACTGCGTATAAGACTGTTAACAAAGTGTACAAGCACTGTATAAGTTAGAGCATCATAAATCAGGGGTTCATGCAAAAGTCTGAGATCGTGATGCACCTCAGTAAGGGTTGCGATGGGTCATTCGTTTAGGTAGCCAGCACGCGACGGAAGCCGCTATTGCGTTCAGAACGCGACGGGGAGTGCTGTCGTGATAGCCCTGAGAATGCAGCATATCCAGCCGTCGCGTTCTCAGGTACTGTACCTGAGTTCGAGCGGGAAAAGGACAATGCATAGGATTGCGGTCCAACTTTTCTTTTTTTGACACAGGGACGTTCAGAAATCATAACTAATGTACCGCGATGAAAAATCATGAAACCACTTACAAATTAATCTAGACATGCGAGAGTACTTGTGTAAATAGGAATTTGAAAACAACATGGTTTCGGCATGGTTCAAACAAGTGCATTTACGAAGAACATGAAAAACTGTGTACAGTAGAGATCAACGATTTAATTCGAGCAATATGGTGGATGCGAATTAGGGCTTTCAGGGCAAAAGATACCTAACATGCATCAGTATCTCCATAAAAATGTTGAGAGCATGGGATCGAGTATTCAAGGAGATGTGAATTAAATATGAAGGTTAGGGGTCAAGAGGTTTGCAGGACTTCAAAATCAATAAGAAATAATGGGTGCACGAAAAATTATGAAACGACAAGGGGTTTGTTCTAATGCATGGAACAATCTACAGACGAAATCTTATGATTTATGCTTGTGAGAATGCCTACCTTTAGTAGTTTACTCTTCTAGGGCTCGAACTTGATGAACTCGGGTTGAAGCTTTGATGAAGCCTCCTTCCCACGAATTCTCCTCCTCCTTAGCCTCCTCTCCACGTCCTGAACCCTTAGCAAGAGCTAGGGCCGGCCATGGGGGAAGAGAGAGTATTATGCTTTCCTCCTTTCTATTTCCTAATAAGACTCTAACTCTATTAATTTCGAAATTCCTATTCTCTTCCTTCCTTCTAACCTTGAGAACTTCTAATTTTGTTAGGAAGGGAGCCAAATTCGTGGCCAAGCAAATTAGGGTAGGTGTAGGATTGCAATTCCAACCAAAACTTCCTATTTAATTGCATAAAATACCTCTTCTATTTAAGTAATAATAAGTTACGAATTTTGGGTATTTTCCTATTATTCCCCTTTTAAAATCCCTATTTTGTCCCAAATTGTAAGGGTCCATTTAACAAAGACCATTCTTAATGGAAATTTAACTTATGGAATTTCCCTTTTTAATTAGGGAATAATAGAAATTTTGGATTTTTATTATATTTTTCTTACTTGAATTTATTCATGGGCTATGAGAGGTCCATTGGTCCAATTTCGATAGTGGGTCATCAATACCTGATGTTGAAGACCTCTCCGACATTATTTAATTTATGAGCCGTTATTTTTCGTGTTAATAGTTTTCCGACTTAGTTTCCTAATTTGGCTAATTAGTCACGTTGTGACGTACGCTTGGCCAATTGGTTATTTCGTTGCACGAATTTCTTCGGGGACATCTAGGGATAATATTTGAGGTTGATTTATAACTTTTTACGGAATTTTCTGATGTGTTTCCTGCAGATACGATAGTGGTATGTATGCTTCTATTATTCAATTTTTATAGAAATTTATTATTTCAAATTTTTAAATACTGAATTTAATGGGTTGCTACAAGGAGTGTTCTGCGGCCTACAAACTTCTAACCTCGGGTTGAGTGTCACTTATTGAATACGACGACCAACCTGTCGCTATGTCAAGTCCTGGTCAAAGTTGACCAACGGAACGCCACGTGTCAACCTTGTAGACCTAAACCCAGAACGCGACATATGATCTTTCACCTTCTTGTTGTCAGGGGTTGACACTTGTCCCAACTGTCCCGACAGAAATGACAAACTCTATGCTACAGTCAGAGGGATGAACGCGACAACATGCTTGTTGCGTTTACAAACAGAACGCGACAGCCACCTTGTCCCCTTCAGAAGGCGACGACCCGATGTGTTGTGACCTTCAACAGAAGGTGGCTGACCACAAGAGGTCACCAAAAGAGGGGGATGTTACAATCTAACCAACAAAAAATAATTTTGTCCTCGAAATTAAGGGCGAAACCCAGGGAAAGAAGGCAAGCAAAATACCAATCACCCAAACAAGTAAGGAAATGCTCCCGCATCACATCCTCGCGCTCCCACGTGGCCTCGCCACTGACACGATCCTCCCAACTACCATGACGAGCGGGGGGATCTGCCTTCCTGCGTAGCTGTGCACTCTGCAGTCGACAACATTGACCAGGTACTCTGGTATGATAGATCTGGAGTGACCTCTAGCTATGAGTAGTCCAACACATGCGACGGATCTTACATGTACCTCCTCAACTGCGAGATGTGGAAGATGTCGTGAATACCTGCCAACTCAGACGGAAGAGCTAACCTGCAAGCAACCTCGCCAACCCGTTCCAGGATGGGAAAGGGGCAACAAATCTCGGGCTGAGTTTGCCCCTCTTCCCAAACTAGAGAACGCCCTTGGTGGGCGAGATCTGAGGAAACACACTGTCGCCTGCCTCGACTGAGTGGCCTCATATGAATGTCTGCATAGCTCTTTTGTCTGCTCTGTGCTGTCTGCAGTCTCTTTCTGATAGCCTTAGTGTGTCTTCACACTGATGCACCATCTCTAGAACCCAATAGCTGCCTCTCGCAACCTCGTGTCAGTGCAACGTTGTCCTAGATAGTCGGCCATACAGAGCCTCATAGGGGCCATCCCCGATCATGGAGTGATAGATAATTATTATAAGCAAACTCACCATGGGAAGGTGCGACTCCCAAGTGCCACCCCAGCCTAGGCAACACACTCTCAACATGTCCTCGAGGGTCTGTATGGTCCTCCTCCGACTACCCGTCTATCTGGGTGATAGGTGAACTCAGCCCTCAACTCGGTGCCAAGTGCCTATGAAATCTGCGCCAAAAAAGAGAGTGAACCTGGATTTCTATCTGAGACGATGGAGATTGAAGTCCTGTGCAAAGGCACCACTCTGTCCACAAACAGCCTAGCAAGTCTGTCCACTGACCACGCTGCTCTGACCGGTAAGAAATGAGCTATCTTCGTTAGTTGGTCAACAATTACCCAAATGCTATCGTGCCCCTGCGAAATACGAGGTAAGCTAGAAAAAAAGTCTATGGTGATGTGCTCCCACTTTCACATGGGAATGGATAGCGACTGCAGCTCACCATCATGACGTTGGTGCTCTACCTTCACCTACTGACAGGTAAGGCAGCGAGCAACGAACTCAGTGATATCTCTCTTCATCCTACACCACCATAAAAGTCCCCTCAAGTCATGGTACATCTTGGTGGAACCAGGATGAATAGAGTACCTCGATCTGTGCGCCTCAGCCAACAGCTTCTGCCTGATGTCCTCCGGGATGTAGAGTCTACCTCTGAACCTGACCTCGCTGTCCTGTCCAGCTCGACCTCTGGCATTTGCAACACTATGCCAAAACTGCATCTGCACTCCGCGGCTCCATCACCTGCTGATATATCACCGGACGAACTGTCATGCTGGTCAACACTGCTCTCTCCCTGAGTCTCGATGGCGAAAACACCCTTCGAGTGGCGTCCTCCAGAACCCTCCAATGTCTAACCAATAAAGAACTCAAGTGTTCTCTCCTACTCAGGCATCCGCTACGACATTAGCCTTTCCCAGGTGATAGGAAAGAGTAAAGTCGTAGTCCTTCAAGTACTCGACCCACTTGCAGCACTGCTTGAGTTCAGATCTCTCTATGTGAAGACATACTGCAAACTCCGATGGTTCGTGAACACCCGAACACCTCGCCGTACAAGTAATGTCTCCACAACCTCAAGAAGAACACGAATGCTGCAAGCTCCAGTCAGCGTCGGGTAGTGCTACTCATGCTTCTTCAGCTGACGAGAAGCATAAGCAACTACCAGCCCATGCTGCATCAACATGGAACCAAGACAAGTCCCCAAAGCGTTAATGTAGACCACAAAGCCACCCCTATAAGAGGGTATAACAAGGATCGGAGCTGAAGTTAGCTGGCTCTTCAGCTTCTGGAAACTCTACTCGCACTCTGCTTTCCACACGAACCTGGCCTCTCAATTAATCAACCTAGTCAATGGCTCAGCAACCCTGGCGAAGTCCTGCACGAACCTCCTGTAGCAACCTGCCAGCCCAAGGAAACTGTGAACCTCTGCAACTGTAGTGGGTTGGCCCCACGAAACCATGGCCTCAACCATGGCGGGATCTACCGCCACACCTGCACCAGAAATCACGTGACCAAGGAAGTGCACCTCCTTTAGCCAAAATTCACATTTACTAAATTTAGCATAAAGTTGGTGACTCCTCAGTGCCAGCAACACTAGCCTTAAGTGAAACTCGTGCTCCTCTGTCGTCACTAAGTATACCAGGATGTGGTCGACGAACACCACCACGAACTAGTCAAGGTACTCTCGGAACACGCTGTGCATGAACTCCATGAAAGCTGTCGGTGCATTCATGAGCCCAAAATGCATCACGACAAACTCGAAATGGCTGTAGCGGGTACGAAAGGCAGATCTGGCAATATCTAACTCGTAGATCCTCAACTCGTAGTAGCCCAACCTCAAGTCGATCTTCGAGAACACTGAAGCTGACTGCAACTAGTCTAACAAATCATCGATCCTGGGCAACGAATACTTGTTCTTCACTCTTACCTGATTTAGCTGTCAATAATCGATGCACATCCTAACGCTGCAATCCTTCTTCCTCACAAACAAAATAGGCACTCCCTACGACAAATGACTCGGACGAAGGAAGCCTAACTCGAGTAGCTCATCGAGTTGACGCTTCAACTCCCACAGCTCCGCTGACACCATCTGGCACGGTGCCTTGGACATAGGCATCATCTCCGGAAGCAACTTAATGGAGAAATCTATCTCCCGCTCTGACGGCAGACCAGGTAGATCCTCCGAAAACACGTCAGAAATCTCACAAACAACAGACACATCTGAAACAGATAGCTCACCAGAACCCAAGAAACTCACAGAAGCAAGGAAAGCTACACAACCATCATGGATAAGGTGTTGATCTCTACAGAAAGAGATGAAGGGTCGGTGGGTAGACCCTGTACCTCGGAAACAAAGCACAGGTGCTCAGGTATCTCGAACCACACGGTTTTCCACTGATAGTCCTCCAATGCAAAATGTGCCTCCAACCAATCCATGCCAAGAATGGCATCAAAGTCATGGATCTATAAGGCGAACAATCTGGCAGGTAGATGGTGGCCATGTACCTCGACAGTGACACCCTCTAGATAACCCAGAGTACGCACGTACTCACCCGTCGGAAGCTCATCAACTAGGTCATAGGTCCGCTACAGAGCAAACTCAGTCAAGGTAGCAAAGAACTCCCCTGAAGCAAAATAGTGTGCGGCACCCGGATCAATCAAAACACGAGCAACTCTACCAGGATAGGAACCATACCAACGACACGATTAGAGGCCTATGCCTCCTCTCTGGTGATGTTCATCACCTGACTGCGACTACGTTCTCTCTGAGGCTGCTACTGGTGCTGCTGAGACTGTTGGAACTGTCCCTGGTGTTGCTGCGGACACTGCGCCTACTGAGGTGGAGGGTATTGCACCTGAGGTGCCTGTTGAGTGTAGTGGGTCGGTGCCAACTGTTGCTGCCCCTGCCTCAATGGACAGTCCCGCCTGAAGTGACCCTGCTGCCCACAATGAAAGCAACCTATGCCCAATTGGCTCTACTCTACTCCCTGCTGCACAGACTGCTTCACTGGCTCCTTCGGCTGACGTTGCTGCCACTGTGACTTCTGGTAATGCCGCCTACCTCCTCGAGAGAACAACTTCTTCAACTTCAAGGTCAGGCCAGCACTGCCTGTCCTCGAAGAAGAAGAAGAAGACACACTCCCTCGACTACTCGAAGGGTGCTGGTGCGGGGTAGACCTCACCGAGCCTCCTACCTGCTATGGCTGGTACCGACACTCCCTCTCCAAGGCGGTAACCCTCGCCACTGCCAACCCCAAGGTGTCACAGAGGTGACCAGCCATGGCCCACCTCAACTCCGACTGTAGCCCACTAATGAACCACTCGGTGTGAGCCTACTCACTAGTGGCCACGTGGGGGACTTTTCGAAGAAGCTGCACAAACCTCTGATGGTACTGCGCCATAGTCAAATCTCCTTGTGTTAGCTCGTCGAACTGGTCCCTCCTCTCTTGGCAATCGTAGTCGGGGAAGTACATGCCGTGAAAGGTCTCTATGAACTGCTCCCAGGAAATCTACTCCAACCTCCTGCCTTGAAAATTGGTCTACCTCACGGTCCTCCACCACTCATGGGCTGACCCCTTCAGCTGATATACTGCAAATCTAACCTGATCTTGATCTGCATAATCCATGGTCTCGAAGATGCACTCGAGCTCATGGACCCAACTCTGTGCCTTGTCCAGATCATAGTCCCCATAGAACATCGGAAGCCAAACATGAAGAAACCACTCTAGAAGCGCCGTGCGGTCCTCATGTGCTGCCACTGCAACTGGAGTCTGCTTCCGTACCACTGGTGATACCTCTGGCTAAACTGGTGTTGCCTGCAGGGTCAGTGGTGGCTGCTCCTCTGCTGCAATCTCTGCGAACTGCTGACCTCCTTCCGGCATCTGCTGGTACTACTGATACTGCCAAGGGGCTTGGAACATAGCTCTCCACCACTGCTCCATGACGTCTGGCGGGGACGGGGGTGAAACCACTACTACTGCTGCTGCGCTCCCTGCTACAATGGGATGCTCTGTGGCAACTGAACACCAGGCTGCTCAAACAGCTGAGGCTGAGCATCAACCGGCATGTGCTCGGCTGCAACCAACTCATTCGGCTCGTTGTCCTATTGCTCCATCAGCTCTCGAGCCTGCCTGCATCTACGTAGAGGCATGTCCTGCGACATAGACTAACATTCAAGTTAACAGATAATAATTCGGAGGCTAGCAGTGTTACTTGTACTTCCTAAGGGACATTGCATTGTTACTTATTTCCATTACAAGTCTTGATAGACCTCTTGCTCTGATACCGCTGTAACGGCCCCAATGCCCAAACCCTCGGCTTCCACCAAGGATCTGACCATTGGCACCACCATCCACGCGCCCAGAGACCAAGAAGGGCTAATGGACCAGTCTAACATAATATGTAATGGAGGTATGTAACAACTAAACACACTAAAAAGTACCAACAATTCAAGGAAAAGAGTCCAATACAGTGTACAAGTCTAGTACATTCCCAAAGTAGTAAAGTACAAGTGCAGAAGTAAGGGGGATAATAGGGGCATACCCCGAGGGTGAAGTACACAAGTCTAGGGAATACTGCTCACAGAGGACGTCATCTACCATGGCTCTGTCTCCTCAGCCTGCCGCGGAACGTGCTGCTGTTAAGTCTCACCTGTAAAAGAGGGAATGAGTTTCACGAAGAAGCCCAGTGGACTACCAATCTCCCACTGGTTCTAACAGTAGAAAAGATCTATATGTGTGATAAATAAATAAAGCAGTAAATCTATCCTACTAATAATGTACGGAAGGGTAAAAAACTACACGGTCTACGGTCTAACCTAAACGTCGGGACCGGAAAACTCGTATAAACCACGGCACTGGGAAGAACCCAAGGCTGTAACACATACAGTAAACAACTGCCTGGACAAAGCCACTAGCTAAAGAACAACCACACTAGTCAACCAGTCAGGTGGGCCATGCGCCTTACCCTCAACCGACAGTCCATGTCTAGCACCTCCCATCGGAGTGAGACATGGAACTAGAGTAACCACAACTGCCATAGTCTGGCTGGACTACGGTCCCACGCCTGGCCCCTCTAAATGGTTTCGGAACCACGTAAGTGAGGCAGTGAGAAAAAGGTCTAGTTGATATGTGCCGGAAAAGCACCAAACCACCTCGGCATCCAGACTCAGCTAAGTGATCTCTACAAACGACTCTACATCATTGTCCCCACCATTTTCGCCTCAGCTACCAGAGTCCGTGACTCGAGCTCATCCACCTCCTGGAGAACTACGTCAAACAGTGCGTGGGGACCTGGGGTCCAGGTAATGGTAACAACATGTCTTGTGGATAGGCCCTCAAGTGCTTAGCACCTGGCGAAAGACCAGGGTAGTACCATGCTTGGAACAATACAGGTGCCAAGAAAATAGAGTTTGTAGTGGAAGGAAACTCTGAACAGATCGCCAAGTCCTTTCCTTGTTTGAGAAGGTGACGCATAGGCTGTCGCCACCTTAAGGCGACACCTTGTCTGTCGCGACCTGGGTCAGAAGTCGACAGGGTGCCTGTCGTGATCCAGTTGCGACAAGGCCTTGATGCGACCATAGACAGAGGCCCAGGTGACCACTAGAGGCCTCCCACAACACACGGTGAAAAACCGATGAGAAGGTGACAGCCACCCAGTCGCGACCAGAATGAGATAGGGTGGGTGTTGCTTCCTCACACCAGAAGGTGACATATCAGGCTATCGTGATCTGGGTCGCGACAACAAACATGTCGGACCACAGACTTACACACCCAAGAGCACACCTTCTGTGCCATACACCACAAATCCGAGAAGTACAACGAGAGGGGATCATGTAGAACAACGTAAATGGATCAATTAAGCTCAAACCACCCTTGTAAACACCATGCAAGCCAAGAACATGGATCTACACTCAATAATCTCACATGCAAGCATGGAACCTCAACAATCAAACCTCATCACAAGCACAAATCAAACACCTCAAGAACCATCCAAGCAATCCACATGAACCATATCATACATGCACAACCTAGCATGATCTCTAGGCTTGGAGAAGGGCGTTTGGAGTCCTAATATGATAGAACTAGGGGGAGGTTAAGGCATCCCTACCTCAAAAAGAAGAGCCAAAAAGTTGGGGTCTTCTCGTGTGCATGGCCACCTCCTCCTCGCTCCAAGCTCCACGCTCACGCCATCCACGAGCAAGGATCATCCTTCTACAAGCCGATGAAGAGGATCACAACGAGGAAGAACGCCACACCAAGTCAGAGAAGTGCATTTCACTGAGAAGGACCCCAACCCAACACAAGGCCAACACACACACACCTCACACAAGGGGAAACATCTCACATAAGCCCTCAACTCCCCTCCATGGACAGGTGAGCTCTTAGGCTGGAGGAAGGAGAACATAGGCGAATTGGGAAGAAGGAGGAGTGTTCTGTGACCTGCAACCTTTTAAGCCTCAAGGTTGAGAACATGACAACATTCACTTACTAAACGCGATGACCACCTGTCGCTATCTCATGTCTAGGTCAAACCTGACCAACGGGAATGCCACATGTCAACCTCGCAGACCTGACACCCAGAACGCGACATCTTACCTATCACCTTCCTGTTGTCAGGGGTTGACACTTGACCCAACTGTCCCGACAGTAAAATGACAATTTGCATGTTGCAGTCAGGGGTGTCACGCCCCGCCAATTTAACAGCGGAATATATCGGGGAGACGTGAGCAATGTACATAGTAGTGTAAAATGTATGAACAGTTGAGTAAATCATAGCATCTAATGAACAATAATTTAGAATAAATGTTTATTTCATCATAAATTCACTAAGACTATTACAACCACTAATTCGGAGCCACGCATAGGGCTCAATGACATCATTACATTGGAAAGGAAATCTAATGCAATAACTACCAGACTCCGTCGTACTAAGATAACTCATCACTTGACTCCAGGTCGCTCAACACTCTGATCCATTCCCCTTGACGTGCCTATTGTCAACATCTAAGTTACCTGAAACACATATGACAAATAACGTAGGGTGAGCAATAACGCCCAGTAGGATTTATATCTCATGGTGCGGGCATACTTTACATGATTATTGTATTAAAAATAGAGTCACTAATGATAGAGATAGAGAACCAAGTATAGTCAATGAAGCAATAAATTGAGTAGCATGGTTCAAATCGCATGAATCAAGTATAGCACAAGGAATCAAATTTCAATAGAGAGCGATAGCAAAACAAGTATGGCACTTGGATGTAATACCGAACATCCTGATCATTAAACTCCCGCGGGCAAATGGCACTTTTCGGGCGCTCCTCCCAGGTCCACATCGGGCCCTTTATAATATTGTCTGGCATTAGTTATGTTTGTTATCTTAGACAATCCGTCAAATGGCCAATAGAGAGTACTAAGAAATAGAAGAGTACTAGATGAATAGATGAGATAGTAGAGATAGTGTGAATAGATGAGCGAGTAGAGTATAGATGAGAACTATAGGTCATTGCACATAAAACGACAATTAAATAGGTGATAGTAACAGCTACACAACACGCACGATTGGTGTTGGCAGTCAGGTGGAATTCATTAACCTTCCACTGGCCATGTATGCACAGGTCCAGAGGTCCGTCGTGATTCAAGATAAGAGAAAACTTCTAAGGCCGTTTGTATCATGTTGATCCCTAATGGTATTATGGACGTTAGGGTACAACCAGCTCGGTCTCTATGAGGGAATCCACAGTGTGCGGAGTCTTATGGAGGTCTTAACAAAAGGTCCCTTGTCTACCAGAATGGAATGTCCAATAGAGAGGTTCCAACTTGTCAAGAAAGTAGTGTGTAGAGAAAATGAGTTGCTCGACGTTCTAGAAGAATTCCAGAATAGTGGAGCGGCAATAACGGTATTTAAAAATCCACGTAAGAAAATGGAAACAATGTCATTATTATAATGGGTGAATAATGTGCAATTATTGAAGTAAATTACCATATAATTTATTCAAGTATTTTTTGCATGGCTTTATGGCAACGATATATATTCGGTATGTGCATGTGAGATAAATAATAGAACATGGAATAATCTTGCACATTAACTTTTAAATTAAAGAAATTATGTGACATATATCAATGTTTAATAACATGAATGTTTACTGTTGATTACACAGTTTTACATGGTATACACATTCTTAACATGCCTAATAATCATTTAAATAGGACAAAAATCATTGCTGGAATAATACAGGTAATCGCGATGGGTATGATGGTTGCATTTAACAGACGGGCAGAAACGTGATGATAGAGATTGTCGCGTTCATGCAACCCTAATCATTCAAATGTCGCGATTCCCCAGAGGTAGGGAAAGATAGTGAAACGCGACGACCTAAGTGGTCACATTTCAGAGGTTTACTGACAAGCACGCGCACACAGTTTGAGGCGTAGGACTAGCCAAAAATGCGACGATATGGGATGATGCCATTCAGGTAATCGCGATAGTCAGGATCGACACGATACTAGTCGGTTGAATCACATCGCCTGGCTCGGTCGCGATTGAACGTTCAACCCGAAAACAACAGAAACATTTAGCGATCATCATGCAACGCTTATAACACTAAATGTAGGGCACTTGACAAAATGTAGTGAACATAGAACATGTAGGGGACATCAAGTAGAAGAGAACTATGCCTTTGGACCGAATCAATTTGGTCTTGTTGGGCGTGCAAACTAGCATGAACAAGAAACAGTACAGACTTGCGCGATGATGGGAAAACGGTTATAACTCAATGGATACTTCATGAAAATTGGGAAAATCACTTGCAAACGAAGCTAGACAAGTAGAACTACAAGATGGCATCAGTTAGATTCATCTTTGGCCCGAGAACACCTACTGTTTGGGTTGAAGAAGGCACATTTTTCCAGAAAGCCCTCTTTCAAACTGCTTGGAGGTGAATGCTTAATACACCCGATCTACTAAATGAAAAATAGGCAAACCAGTGCCATTAGGATGTAGACTCGATGCTCTTTCCAGGGGTATAAGTCTTGCACAGTTTGGTTAAGGTTTGGCTTACCTTTGGTCAACTCCAAGGAGAGCACTCTACACAGGTCGATGCAGACGCAGCAGGAAGAAAAGCTCCATCTTGGGGTGTTTCCCTCCACCTCTTGTGCTCAAGAATGGCTAACCACGACCCCAACACTAGGTAAACTCATCCCCTAGGGTTTCATGGCAAGTATTTAAGCATGTAGGGTTTTAGGAGTCCCATTGGGTGTAGGAAAGAAGGGTTGCGATTTTGGTCTATCACCTTCCTTGTTTTGATGATTTCTCACCCCATTAGAGTGTGAGAGGCTTTTGGAAACTCTCTAGTATGGCTAGGCATGAAATTGGGTTGCTATGTGTGAGTAATTGCCTCAAGTTTTACCCTAATTGCCTCTTTCTAATTTCAGCTCAATTAGGGTTACGAATTTCGGGGTATTTTTCTTGCTCCATTTTATTATTGGGCCAAAAGTGGTCTATTGGCCCAATCCCGATAATGGGTCATCAATACATGATGTTGGAAGTCTCTCCAACATGTTCATTTAATTTGTGATCTTGTTATATTTCCGTGTTAATGGTTTTCCGACTTAGTTTCCTAATTTGGATAATTAGTCACATTGTGACGTACACTTGGCCAATCGAATTTTTTATTGCATAAATTTATTCGTGGAACACTTAGAATAATGTTTGTGGTTGAATTATAATTATAAGATTTTTTCTGATGTGTTCTTGCACATAAGATTGTGGTATGTATGTTTCTATTATTTCGATATTATAAAAATTATTATTTCAAAATTTTAAGCGCTGAATTTTTCGAGGTGCTACATCCTCCCCCACCTAAAAAGAATTTGGCCCACCAAATTCCATGACTTCCTCAGCTACATATGAATCAACATTCTATGCTAAGGTAATAATCGGGGCAAGTTTAGAGTTACCTTTACGGTTACCACTTCGTCATTATAGAGGGTTGTGCCAAAGCTTTGTGTGGATCTTGATGTGTTGAATTCTCTTGACGTTTGTTCTCCACCTTTGGGCATTCTCCAATCTTGTGGTTTGAGCTGCCACATTGAAAGCACTTCCCTTGATTCTTCCAACAATCCTTCGATACGTGGCTTGCCTTGTTGCAGTGGTTACATCGATCCTCTTGACCATGGGACAATCGCTTGCCGTTCTTCTTATTCGTCTTCTTACCCTTACCACTATTTGGTCACTTCCCTTTTGTCTTAGTGTACAACTCCTTTTTGCTAGTGGGGGTTTCCTTTAAGAGAGGACAGTCTAGCATTTGATGTTCCAAACTGCCACAACATAGGCATGCACCAGCCTTATGCCAGCACTCCTTAGTCAAATGTCCCAGCTTATGACAATGTAGGCAACTGATCTGGATGAACTCCTTGTTATGTTTCTTTTGCTAGTTCGCCTCCTTCCGAAGGCAGTGTCTTCTTTTCCCATTCTTATCATTCGGTTTCCTAATATTTCTGGTCAGTTCCAAAGCTCTTTCTAGCAGTTGGGCGGCTTGCTGACATGCCAAAACTAACCTTCGTCTTGTGGTGGAATACGCTTGGCTTCCAGTAAGAATTCTTTCAAAAATGAGGTTGACGTCAGGGTGTTAATGTAGCATTAAACTAATATGTGCAAATCCACATACATTTAGATCTTAACCACAGTTCTACCCGATCCTCGCTCAGGTATGATAGTTGATTTAGACACGAATCATGGCAGCTTGTCCTAGAACAGCCTATACCTTAAGAGATCCAACGAGGACATCCTAGAACATCCTAAACCTAAGATATCCGATTAAGACATCCCAGGCTCTGATACCAACTGTCATGCTCCACCAATTTAGCAGCAGAATATATCGCGGAGACGTGAGCAATGTACATAGTAGTGTAAAATGTATGAACAGTCGAGTAAATCAGAGCATCTAATGAACAATAATTTGGAATAAACTCTTTATTTCATTATAAATTTCACTAAGACTATTACAACCACTAATTCGGAGCCACACATAGGGCTCAATGACATCATTACATTGGAAAGGAAATCTAATGCAATAACTACTAGACTCCGTCCTACTAAGATAACTTCATCACTTGACTCCAGGTCGCTCAACACTCTGGTCCATTCCCCTTGAGGTGTGTATTGTCAACATCTGACTTACCAGAAACACATATGACAAATAACGTAGGGTGAGCGATAACACCTAGTAGGATTTATATCTCATGGTGCGGGCATGCTTTACATGATTATTGTATTAAAAGAAGAGTCACTAATGATAGAGAGAGAGAGCTAAGTATAGTCAATGAAGTAATAAATTGATTAGCATGGTTCAAATAGCGCATGAATCAAGTATAGCACAAGGAATCAAATCGCGATAGAGAGTGATAGCAAAATAATAGCAAGTAACGTCATTGTCAAGCAATAGCAAGTAACATGTATATTAAGGAGAGAGAGAGTAGTTGGCCATATAAAGAGTAAATTGCACTTTGATTGATTTTCATCAATCGAAATAGTATAGCACTTTGATTAACTTTCGTCAATCGAGATAGTATTGCACTTTGGTTATCCGTAGATAGCCGGGAGAGAGTATAGCATTTTGTTTATCAATAGACAACGAGAGAATAGCACTTTTCATTGTCTTTGATTAATCTAGATAGTATGGCACTTGTATGTAATGCTGAACATCCTGATCATTAAACTCCCGCAGGCAAATAGCACTTTTCGGGCGCTCCTCCCAGCACCAGATCGGTCCCTTTATAATATTGCCTAGCATTAGTTATGTTTGTTATCTTAAACAATAGTCAAATGGCCAATAGAGAGCACCAAGAAATAGATGAGAGTACTAGATTAATAGACGAGATAGTAGAGAGAGTGTGAATAGATGAGCGAGTAGAGTATAGATGAAAACTATAGGTCATTGCACATAAAATGACGATTAAACGGGCGATAGTAACAAATGCACAACATGCGCGATTGGTGTTGGCAGTCAGGTGGAATCCACTAACCTTCCATTGGCCATGTTATGCACAGGTCTAGAGGTCTGGCGTGATTCAAGATAAGAGAGAACTTCTAAAGCCGTTTGGATCATGTTGATCCCTAATGGTCTTATGGGCGTTAGGGTACAACCACTCGGTCTCCATGAGGGAATCCACAGAGTACGGAGTCTTACGGAGGTCTCAACAAAAGGTCCCTTGTCTACTAGAACAGAATGTCCATAGAGAGGTTCCAACTTGTGTCAAGAGAGTAGTGTGTAGAGATAACGAGTTGCTCGATGTTCTAGAGGAATTCTAGAACAGTGGAGCGGCGATAACGGTATTCAACAATCCACCTAAGAAAATGGAAACAATGTCATTATTATAATGCGTGAATAATGTGCAATTATTGAAGTAAATTACCATTTAATTTATTCAAGTATTTTCTACATGGCTTTATGGCAAGGATATATATTCGGTGTGTGCATGTAAGATAAATCATAGGACATGGAATAATCGTGCACATTAACTTTTAATTAAAGAAATTATGTGACATATATCAAAGTTTAATAACATGAATGTTCACTGTTCATTACACAGTTTTACATGGTATACACATGCTTAACATGCCTAAATAATCATTTAAATAGAACAAAAATCATTGCTGGAATAATATAAGTAAATCGCGTCGGGTATGATGGTCGCGTTTAACAGACGGGCAAAAACGCGATGACGGAGACCGTCACGTTCATGCAACCCTAATCGTTCAAATGACGCGATTCCCCAAAGGCGGGAAAAGACAGTGAAATGCGACGACCTAAGCGTCGCGTTTCAGAGGTCTTCTGACAGTCAATGCGCATACAGTTTGAGGCACAGAATGAGCCAAAAATGTGATGATATGGGTGGCGCCTTTCAGGTAATCACGACGGTGAGGATAAATGCGATACCAGTCGGTTGAATCACGTCGCCTGGCTCGGTCGCGATTCAACATTCAACCCGAAAATAGAAGAAACATTTAGCGATCATCATGCAACGCTTATAACCATAAATCTAGGGCACTTGACACAAAGTAGTGAACATTGAACTTGTAGGGACATCAAGTAGAAGAGAACTATGCCTTTGGACCAAATCAATTTGGTCTCGTTGGGCGTGCAAAGTAGCATAAACATGAAATGGTACAGACTTACGCGATGATGGGAAAACCTTATAACTCAATGGATACTGGATGAAAATGGGCAAATCACTTGAAAACGAAGCTAGACAAGTAGCACTACAAGATGAATGAGTTAGATTCATCTTTGGCACGAGAACACCTACCTTTTAGGTTGAAGAAGCCACGTTTTTCCAGAAAGCCCTCTTTCAGACCGCTTGGAGGAGAACGCTTAATACACCCGATCTACTAAATGAAAAATAGGCAAACCAGTGCCATTAGGAGCTAGACTCGACCCTCTTTCCAGGGGTATATGTCTTGCACGGTTGGTTAAGGTTTGGCCTACCTATGGTCGACTCCAAAGAGAGCACTCTGCACAGGTCGATGCAGACGCAGTAGGGAAGAAAAGCTCCATCTTAGGGTGTTTCCCTCCACCTCTTGTGCTCAGCAAATGTCTAACCACGACCCCAACACTAGGTAAACTCGTCCCCTAGGGTTTCATGGCAAGTATTTAAGCATGTAGGGTTTTTAGGAGTCCTATTGGGTGTAGGAAAGAAGAGTTGCAGTTTTGGTCTATCACCTTTCTTCTTTTGATGATTTCTCACCCCATTAGAGTGTGAGAGGCTTTTGGAAACTTTCTAGTATGGCTAGGCACGAAATTGGGTTGCTATGTGTGAGTAATTGCCTCAAGTTTTACCATAATTGCCTCTTTCTAAATTCAGCTCAGCTAGGGTTACAATTTCTGAGTATTTTTCTTGCTCTATTTTATTCTGGAGCCATAAGTGGTCCATTGGCCCAATTCCGATAATGGGTCATCAATATATGATGTTGGTGTAGACACGCTATTTTAGCAACATATCGAGCAAATTTCATGTTACACTGTAATCCTTCTGGAATGATTGTAATGGGTCTCTTGAATGAAATGAAATGCATTTTGCTTAGCTTGAATGATTTTCTCAATTGTGACTTCAATGTGATTGAAAATTTTTATGTGAATGTGAATGAATGAATGCTTGTCAAGTTGCTTGACCTTCTTTATGCACTAACTTACTTCACGTTAATTTGTACTTCTTTAGTACAACCATCAATTGTGAATGAGCCATATTTAAAGGTCTTTAACAAGCATGAACATGAACAAAAATAAGGACATTGAATAACCAAAAATTGCTTAAAATCACATCTCATCAAAACCTCATTGACATATGGATTTAATGTTGCCATCATCAAAAAGGGGGAGATTGTTGGGTTGAGTGTAATTTCATATCATTTCCCCTCCTATTTTGATGATGACAAATGTGATTTGAATGCAAATTATTTGAAACATGATAAATACATTTCACCTGAAATTTATATTCAAAAAAAACATGTCTCAAAGCACACTTATCATTTGCACTCATAATAAAATATTTTACTAATGATATATGTGTTTAAATTCTCAGGTACAAACACTTTTTGCAAAAGAAGTGTCGACACACTCCACAATGGTGTCGACACAATAATCAAAATTCAAAGGCAAAAAGATGAACAAATGTTGAGACTGTGGCAACACATGTCAAAGAGTGTGTCGACACGAGTTGCAGATTCCGGAAATCAGACTACTCAGGTCGACGCACTCTCAGGGCAGGTCGACACCAGAGCTTGTTCCCAGAACAGCAGTTTTCAGAATTGGGGACAGCAGGTCGACGCAACACTAGAGCAGGTCGACACTGGATCCTGCTCCCAGAACAGCTGTTTTCAGAACCGGGATAGCAGGTCGACACAATACCAAAGTAGTCGACACTGGATCAGTTCGCAGAACAGCCTGTTTCAAGATTTGGGACAGTGTGTCGACACCATCACCAGGGCAGGTCGACACACTACGGAAAGTTTGCAACTTAAATTGGATGTTTGCCACGTGTCAGCCTAGGGCGATGGGGTATCAACCTAGGATCGTGTGCCCTTGTACCTAAAAGGTATCTTTGGAATCTTTTGGGTATAGAAGGCACCCAATTGGCCGTCCATCATAAGGTGACCCCAACGAACTCTCCAAGCCTCTAGAAAAGTTCCCTTTGGCGGCGAGAAGAGCTCATCTCCCTCCTCTGCTTTCCTGGTGCCTTCTGAAGACCAATTCTCATCAATTCGATTGAGAGAATTGGAGTTTGATCTCTGAAGAAGCAATTGAAGCGCCTCAAGGAAGCAGATCAAGTAGGAGCATCTGTTGGAGAAGACTTCAAGGAAGATCCCCAACTTCAATAGTGCAGAGCATTGGCTGGGACTTCAAGGATTCAAGCCTCTTCCCAATCTGAGCTTCTATAAGGGAGTACACTGAAGAACAAAGCCTTTTAACACTATTCTCAATGTACTTTTTGTTCTTCTGAGACTTCTTGAGATTGTGCAAGTGCTTCTGCATAACTCTCATGAATGTTCTCATGTCTGACATGATCTGCTGCTAGAAGATCCATGTCGTGTGTTGGTGTCTAGCATTGTTATTTGTGAGCCGTCGTGCTCAGTTTGAGTTGTCTAACTCAAGTGTTTGTTGAGCAGTCTTGCTCAGGGATCTAGAGTAGTCTTGCTCTAGAGGTGTGTGAGTTGTAAACTCAAGTGTTGGAGTTGTCTGGCTCCAGTGGGTGTGTAACCCACGTTGTTTAGTGAATCCTCACTGGGTGTGAGGGGTGGATGTAGGAATCACATGGGTGATTTCCGAACCACCTAAAAATCTCTGTGCACTTGTCTATTTATGGTTTGATTTTATCATCCGTTAGATGCTTGCATAGGATCGATCAAGTTTCACTTAATCAACTGGTTTTTACATCTATTTTATCAACTCACTTAACATTTCATAAGATCTGTGTTTTTCACTGATTAAAATGCCTCTGATTCTAAAAGTATTTCAAATTGCTTAAGCTTCCGCAGAAAGTGGCATAGATCTATTCATCCCCCCCCCTTCTAGATCTTATCCAAACCTTTTCCTCGATCCTTCAATGATCTCGAGGATGGGGGTCCCAAGCAACGAAGACAACCTCTGAACGGGACAAGCCCTCAAGTGCCAAGCACCGGGCGAGCAGGCGGGGCAAGCGCAACAAGAACCACGCCAAACCGCTGGCTTGTAACCCACGACAAGCCCAGCAAGCACAAGGCATGCATAGACCCTCGAGAGGGCCGTCGGCCAACCAAGGCATGCACAAGCAAGCCAGAACCTTGGAACACCACCAGAAGTATGGAAAACATTGCTCTGCTAATAATCGATTGGCTGTCAGACAATCGATTATTAGATAAATGTGAGCCTCCTAGCACCGCCGCTAGGACACGGCCACGAAGGTGTCACCTTCGGTCACTAAACACAGCCAGGTAATCTGCCACGTTCCCCACCTGAAGGTCCTAAGGGCAAGCTAGCCCTGGATCACATGCCGATACCCCAACCAGAACCACAGAAACACTCGAGGAAACATAGGTACTATCACATCCACCCTAGCCATCGAGATACCATCGTGACGGGGAAGGGCACCACAACAACAACCCTACCGTAACAGGGAAATGTGCGGCGACAAGATCGCGTCGGACCGCCCGACCATGATGCCATCACGTCGGGCCGACGTGTCACGACATGATCACTCCCTCTGGTGTCACGAGTGCACCGTGGTCGCGACACCAGATGAAGGGCAGACCCACAGGATGTTCCATCCCGGGGCCACCTATAAGCCACACACATACCACACAGGAGAGGTGAGCATGGAGAAGCTATCTAAACTAACTAGAAAGCAGAGAAGCTCCCAATCCACTCGGATCGATATGAGAACAAGCAATCCCTACCTTAACCGAAGAACCGAACCCATAGGGGCCCTTCACGTCGATTGGCCACCTCCTCCTCGCTCCACGCAAGCTCCACAACGCCAAGGCATGAAGAACGACCCTCCTCCGCACCAGAAACGCAAAAGGGGAGAGAGGGAGGTGGAGCACCGCCGAAGGGGGACGAGAAGAGAGGGGAAGGAGGAAAAGGGAGAAGGGGTCACCGGCCAAGGCATTAAGCCTTCGGCGCCCAAGATGCATGGGCGACGCATCGCGTTCAGGACCTTAACGCAATGGGTCAACGCATCACGACAAGAACACGTCCCCAGAGACGCCACGACAACACGATAGGTCATACTGACACGCCTGCCACCCTAAAAGCGTCAGACGACCGAAATGACGGAACAATGTTGCGACCCGTTGACCAGTCGTGACAAGAACATGACAGGAAAGCGGGGCGCGACAAGGATAATTGTCACGTCGGACACCCATGATGTGACACTAATGCGTCGCCCTGCCCGGATGCATTAGTGGTCGGTCAACCAATACACCGGACGGAGAACCGAGAAGTTGGGTCTTACATTCTACCCCCTTAAAACAATTTCGTCCTCAAAATTGGGGCAAGTCCAAAAGATCCAGAGGCACGAAATGAAGCATAGGGTGTAAACGTAAGACCAGTGCAAAGAAGCCACTAAGTCTCAACACAACCTCCTCATGGCAACAATCACACAGCCAAACACGCGCGGAGCACACGAAGCGCGGGTGCAAAAAGCCACTAAGTCTCACCATGACCTCCTCGTGGCAACAACCACACCACCAAACACGCACAGAACACACAAATCCAGAAAACCAACGGCTCACACAATGGCTCCAAACACATGGGGAGCACACAACCGAAAACCCAACATCTCACAACATGCTCCAAACGCGGATGGAGCACCAAGTCGAGAACCAAGAGCTCACTCAAGTCACACGTGGGGCATCCAATGGAACGACAACCCCACAGTTGCCGAGCAACGCCAAAACTAGCCTGAGCGGCAAAAAAAATGCCAACCAAAAACCACATGGCTGCAGCCACCACAGACCCCGCTGTTGGGACCAACCAATCAGCAACCCACTCTGTCGCCAGCAAAACCCGACAGAGTACACAGTTGTAGACAACAACACGGAAATGCCTTAGAGTCACGCACAACACTCAGGGGAACAACCTCACACTACAAGTAGTAGCTAGCATTGGTCACCAGCCCAATCGAGAAGCCACGCGAGAGACAAGAACCAGAGCGAGAACATGCTCGCTGGGAATCTTCAACGCATGAAACAACGTCCACCGCCACTGCTAGGTCTCACAAAGACCTTCCTCGCGGTCCAACTGGGACAACAAACGCAAGTGGAGAAACCTCACATGCGAAAAAGGCATCCACTGTCACCACTAGGTCTCACCCAAACCTTCCCCGTGGTCTAACAAGAACACCAACACATGTGGGGCAACAAAAATTGGGAAACT
Source organism: Colocasia esculenta (assembly GCA_014218235.1). NCBI lineage: Eukaryota > Viridiplantae > Streptophyta > Magnoliopsida > Alismatales > Araceae > Colocasia > Colocasia esculenta. The sequence goes on from JACBKR010000444.1 coordinate 29,732, forward strand.
ACACACTCCACAGTGCGACACACCGCGAAGAAAGCACGAAAGGTGTCTGAGGTTAAGCCAAAATCGAGCACCTCACAACGTCGACAAACCACGTGGTCGAGTACTGGCAAGCTAATAAGCCTCACTGTCACCAGACGAACCAATAGGAGACTCCACCATCAGCTTCCAGACTAACCAACACCACGCACAATCGGAGAACCAACAAAGAGTTGGTAGCACACCCGCCACACACACATGGAGCTCAACGCGGGTACCAACATGCCAAACACCAAAAAGTCACACAACCACACAGGAACCAAAACAACTCCATAGATCGAGGACAACACGTCAACCTCAGAGGGACCCAAACCGAAGTTGGGTATCACAACCGAACACACTCGCTCCCAAAGCGAGAGGGAAAACCAAGACACATGCTACGACCAAATCCTGGCATACCACCGATAGGGCTACCTAGACAAGGCAAAGCAACCACCCCACAGTGGCAACGGTACAACCACAAGACTCAGACTAGCACCAAGTGTCCCAGAGGCGGAAAGCCCAACGCCTCCAACACCGAGCAAACTCGTGAAACGACGCACGAAGCTCACGATCAAGGCACACGGCACAACACATGGTGCTATCACAAGTACCATGAGCTATCCAAGGTATAACACAATGCACCAAGACTCCAAACGGCACAAAACCAAAACACTCAAGCACGAGCACACCGTGCTACCACAAGCACCAAAACTAAGCAAAGTGCAACATAAGTGCAGTAGTAATTGAAACAACACCACAGGCTACAGGAAGGACTCTTCACCAGAGACCCGCCAGAAGCCACACGCAAAGGACCGCAAGCCTGAAAGAGCACAACAGGCCAAACCAGCCTCGACCCCTGAGGCACAAAAACACGAAGTATCGAAGAAAATGCTCAAGGTACAGTACACACAACCGCACCAACGGCCCAAGACAACACAGAGCCCACCGAAGGGGACTCTCCACTAGAGACCCACAAGAGAAACATGTAGAAGGCCGACAACTTCAAGAGCGCAACAACTACGTCGGCTCTAAAAAGCACACAGAGCACAGAGCATTAACTCCGCCACATGGGAAGCGAAAGACCACAGCGACTCCCTGTCACGCAAGAGCAAGAAGCATCACCTCTATCGCGACCGATAAAGAGGCCAAACAACAAAACGACGACACGAAAATCCTCTAATGCACAAGCTGAGGCACAATCGAGCACACTCCAGAACAACGCTTGCACGAGCAAGCCAAGGAAGAAACCGGTGTTGTAACGCCCCGACGCGGAATATCGGAGCGAAATTACAGTTATTAAATAGTACAGAGTGAGAAAATAAATGACAAACCATAGCTCAATTGGAATAAGATCAAATAATTCTGATTTCATTAATAATCCATCAACTATCTATTACATCAATCCATCAGAGCCATAACTAGGGCCCATAGTACTTTATTGAAATCCAAACTAATACATATTGACTGATTGACAACTAAACTAAGTAACTACTACCCATGATAGCTGATCGGGTCACTCCTGAGCAACATCCTCATCAGTCCCATCCTCGTGAGTGTGGTCATATCCATCCGACTCACCAGAATACATGAAATAAACACGCAGGATGAGCGAATAACGCCCAGTAGGACTTAATATCTCATGAGAACAAGCATGCTGTAAATTATTAATGTCTTAAATGGCAGGGTAATGAAAGAGTATAGTGATGTAGAGCAAGTAACGATAGCAAGAGAGCAATAGCACCAGTATAGTGAAAATAGCACAACATAACGATAATAGAATGGCCATGTAACGATAATAGCACTTGTATAGCACTTGAATAGATAGCACTTTGATTCTCAACGATTAAATGTTATAGTATTAAATGGCACTGGATGCATCCGTACACATCCTGATCATGTAACCCTTGCAAGGAAATAGCACTCTTCGGGAGCTCTCCCCAGGACCAGACCGGGCCCTATTGCACTACCATATAACACTTGTTATTTTAGACAATCAATTGTATGGCCAATAGAGTACCAAGAAAGATGAGTGTAATAGACGAAATAGATGAGAGTACAAAGTGAACGTGAACAGATGAGAGTAACGAGAAGTAGATGAGATAAGGTATAATCATAAAAACAGTGTTAAACCACAAAGGTAATAGTTGCACAACACCAGGTCGGGTACGGACAGTCTGGTAGAAGTCACATCCTCCCACTAGTCGTGCCGTGAGCACGTGCCAGGTGGTCCGGTGTGAACTCAAGGTAAGAAGGAAACACTAAGGCCGTTTGGATCGTACTGATCCCTAGGGGTGTAACGGGTGTTAGGGTACAACCAGCTCATCGGCTAAGGACATGCGCCAAAGCCAAGAAGACTTACGGAGGCCTTTACAAGGATTCCCTAGTCCAATCAGGAGTCTTCCCAGTGGAGAGGTGGTCCATGCCAAGAGAAAGTGTGTAGAAACTGGTCCGCCGTGCCTCGAGTGCTCGAAGGCCGAGGGAAACTGTAACGGAGTATAAAACGCGCAAGTGAAACGAAGACAAGTGTAATTATTTAAAATAGGGAATTTAGTAATTTATTTCGCTAAATTACCAGATACATTATTGAGTGAATTAATTAGGCCTTATGGCAAACATGAATGTTTAGTGTGTGCAAGTGTAAGAAATCAAGAGAGCATGTATGGTTGTGCATATAGCTTTTGAATTAAATTCATGTAATAATGTTCATTATTAATTAACTGATCGTAATTATTCATCACAGTACTTAATTTGGGCTTAACAAAGTTTAATAGACATGTATAGCAGGGTTAAAAGGGTAAAAATTAGGTTCTGGCCACGACCCTGAGGTCGCGACGCACAAGGGTGGCGCAATCAGGTCGCGACGCCAGAGACTGGCGCGATCAGAGAATCCAGGTCGCGACGTACAGGGGTGTCACGCTAAGGTCATCGCGACGCCCTTGCACGATGCGTTCTGTTGAACCGGTGCTGGGGTGAACCAGGGGCAGGTCGTGACATGTCGACTCATCGTGATCAGATCGTGACGGTTCTCCTTGTCGTGACCCCCTCCTCAGGTCGCAACACATCGGGCTATCGCGATCTCAGAGGGTGGCTCGAGCCCAGAAAAGGGGTTTGCCCTTTGTTCCAGGTGGGGCTCCTTCGATACTAGTCACTTCAAAAATCCATATCAAATCACAGAAACCTCAAAAAAATATGAGATCAATTTTAAATGAAACTAGACACAGTGATCTATCACTGAGCATGGTTAATTTGAAAACAAACATATATAGGCATGCTTTCAATAGGTTATTTCTTGATAACCTAATTATGCACAGTCAAGGATCAAGGATTTAATTCGCCAAGGATACATGATGAAAATTAGGGAAATCAGGGGCGTTCGAAAGCTAGGATCATGTGGTATTTAAGAGAATATATTAGGACACGGGATCATGTACAAACGAGGATTGAACACAAACATGATGGTTCAGGCACAACATGTTATCAGAAGTTTGGGCATTTAATTCGCTCTCATGGAAGAACAAAATAGAGTCAAATCAGAGGGCTTTCAAAGGGAATCATGAAGACTACCTAGGGTAATATTTACATGATTAAGCTTGAGAGATTGCCTACCTTTTGTTGAAGTAAAGAAAACCCTAGTTTGGAGATGAAAATAGAAAAGCCCTCCTTGCTCCAAGCCTTGTTCTCCCTTGCTCCTTCGTCCACAGAATTCTCCTTTGTCCTCCAGAGCTCCAACACGATCTAGGGGGTGATAGGGTTGAGATTGGGGTGTTTTGATGGCTAATAGAGTTCTAAAGTCATAAAACTCTCCTCTTCTCTTCCAACTACAAAAATTCACATTTATCACTTGTTATCCACCATTTATCCACCTAATGGGTAGAGAAGAGACCTAATTTCGTGGCCAAAGGGTTAGGGTAAGGTTATGACTCCTTTTTAGGATATATATGATTTATTTAATGCTTATCTTACCCTTTTTATAATTACTATTATTTTTAAATACGAATTTTGCTTAATTAACTCCCATCCTAAATGGAATCTTCATAATTGGGCCATTCTATTATGTTTGGGCTATTAGTACATCCCATTACTAATTTAGCTAAATGGGTAATGGTTAAATTCCTAAATTCTATTTATGATATCTTTATTCCAATTAAATCTATTTATCTCATTTATTTAATTAAATTTTTTTATTATTTGGATTTTTAAAAATCAAGGTACTACATCCTCCCCCTCTTAAAAAGAATTTGGTCCCCAAATTCATATGATTGTAAGAGGAAGAATGACTTACTGAATAATTCAGGATAATTCCGGCGCATGGCGGCTTCAGGTTCCCACGTGGCTTCTTCGACTTCGTGATTTCTCCAGAGTATCTTGACCATGGGTATAGCTCGATTCCGAAGCTGTTATATCTTCTTGTCCAATATCTTCACTGGTCTTTCTTCATAGGTCATATCTTTGTTCAAAATAATGTCATCATAGCTGATTACGTGGGACAGATCATACACGTACTTCCTCAGCATTGACACATGGAAGATGTTGTGGACTGTAGAGAACTGAGGAGGTAGTGCCAAACGATACGCCACCTCACCAACTCTATCCAAGACCTCAAATGGACCTATGAATGTTGGTCTTAGCTTACCTTTCATCCCAAACCTTTGAAATCCTCGGGTCGGGGATACTTTCAGCATCACATGATCTCCAATTTGAAATTCTAAGTCCCTTCTTCTTTTGTCTGCATAACTTTTCTGCCTGGACTGGGCTATCTTAATTCTGTCTCTAATAATCTGTATATCCCTGCTAGTGTTCTGCACTATGTCTGGCCCCAACCATTGCTGTTCACCCACTTCATTCCAACAGACTGGCGATCTGTAACTTTTTTCTGTACAACGCTTCAAATGGTGCCATCTTAATGCTCGCCTGATAGCTGTTGTTGTAGGCATATTCTATTAGGGACAGCTGTTCATTCCAATACCCTTCAAAATCTATAGTGCAGGCACGTAGCATGTCTTCCACTATCTAGTTTGTCCTTTCTGTCTGTCCATCTGTATGTGGGTGGAAGGCAGTGCTGAAATTGAGTTTCGTGCCTAATGCAGACTGAAGTCCCTTCCAGAATCTAGAAGTGAATCTGGGGTCACGGTCTGAGACTATGGACACGGGGACTCCATGCAATCTTACAATCTCTTTCACATATAAGGTTGCAAGCACATCAACACTCCAAGTGCTCTTAATGGCAAGGAAATCAGCAAACTTAGTCAAACGGTCCATAATAACCCATATAGCATCGAGTTCACCATGAGTTCGGGGTAAACCCATGATGAAATCCATTCCGATGCTTTCCTACTTCCATTCTGGTATGTCTAGGGGTCTAAGTACACCCGCAGGACGACGATGTTCAGCTTTTACCTGTTGGCATGTGAGGCAGTGCGCGGCATGCTCAGCCACCTCACGCTTCATGTTTGGCCACCAAAATGACCTTTTCATGTCCTGGTACATCTTGGTTCGCATGGGTGAATGGTATACTTGGTCTTGTGGGCTTCATCCATTAGCTTTCTCTTCAGCTCCTCATTGTTAGGTATGTATGTCCTAGCTTGGAATAATATTCTTCCATCCTCAGCGATGGAGAAATCTGGCTTTTCAGCTATGGCCTCCTGACTCTGACTAGGAATGGATCATTTGCCTGCTGCTCTCTGATCTCGACAAGGATGTCGGTTGAGCTCTAAGATTAACCACTAACATTTTATCACTTCTCTTCTCAATATTCAGATCCAAACTGGCGAACTGTTCTAACAATTGCATTTCGCCCATGACTAAACATGATAATGAAGCTACTGGCTTCCTACTAAGTGCATCAGCTACTGCATTACCTTTGCTAGGGTGGTATTGAATATTGAACTCAAAATCCTTCAAGTACTATAGCCATCTCCTTTGTCGCATATTAAGCTCCTTTTGAGAAAACAAGTAATTCAGACTCTTGTGGTCGGAGTAGATAATAAATTGCTCCCCATACAGATAATGTCTCTATATCTTGAATGCAAATACCATAGCAGCTAATTCTAAGTCATGGAGAGGATAATTGACTTCATGAGGCTTTAACTGCCTTGAAGAATAAGCTATCACCTTCTCATTCTGCATTAACACATAGCCTAGACCGATTCCAGATGCATCAGTGTAGACTAAGAATCCTTCGCCCACGACTGGCAACATGAGGACAGGTGCAGATGTCAACAATTGCCTGAGTGTCTGAAAGCTCTTCTCGCACTCCTTGCTCCAGACGTAAGGGTTCTCTTTCCGCGTAAGGCACGTAAGAGGTACAACTATCTTGGAGAAGTCTTTTATGAACCGTCTGTAGTAACCAGCCAGTCCAGAAAGCTTCTAATCTCAGTGACATTGGTCGGTCTTTCCCAGTTGAGTACGACTTCTACCTTGGAAGGATCGACAGCGATACCATCCTTAGAGATAACATGGCCTAAAAATGACACCTTCTGAGCCAGAATTCACACTTGCTCAATTTGGCGTATAGTTGGTTGTCCCGCAAGATCTGTAGAGTGATCCTCAGATGCTCCTCATGCTCTTCCTTGGTCTTCGAGTATATGAGAATATCATCAATGAATACCACGACGAATTTGTCGAGGTAGGGCCGATATATGTTGTTCGTTAGTTGCATGAAAGCTGCAGGAGCATTGGTTAGTCCAAAAGGCATGACTACAAATTCGTAATGATCGTACCTGCTCCTGAAATCCGTCTTGTAAATGTCTGCATCTTTATTCCTCATATGATGATATCCCGATCTAAGGTCAATCTTAGAAAAGTATTTAGCTCCTGATATCTGATCAAATAATTCATCAACTCGAGGCAGAGGTACTTGTTCTTGATAGTGAGATTATTCAACTGCCTACAGTCGATGCATAATCTCATGGATCCATCCTTCTTCTTGACAAACAGTACTGGTGCTCCCCAAGGAGAAGTACTTGGTCGGATAAAACCCTTTTCTAGAAACTCCATTAATTGTTCCTTCAACTCTTTCAATTCAGTCAGGGACATCCTGTAGGGTTGGCGTGATACCGGTGCAGCTCCAGGTATGAGATCAATTGAGAAATTTACATCTCTTTTAGGTGGTATGCCTGGCAGCTCATCGGGAAACACATCGGGGTATTCTTGCACGATATGGATGTCAGATATCTTAGATGTTTTCTTCTCAACCACAATTGCGGCGAGAAATGCCATATAACCCTTTCTTATCATGTTCTGTGCTTTAATAGCAGAGACAAGAGACTAGTGCCTCTGTGTCTACGTCCCATGAAGGTCAACTTAGGGAATTCACTAAAGGAAAGTTTTCCTCTTCTACAATCCACGATAGTCCCATACGTGGATAGCCAATCGGCTCCCATTATGACATCGTAGCCCTCCATGGGCATACAGATCAAGTCTGCTCTCAGATTGAGTTCCCCAATCTTAACATCAGCTAATGGAAAAATATTTATTCAATTGAGCCTTTTCTCCTAGTGGTGTAGTAACAGGCAATTCAAATTACATAGATACAGGTTTTTTAGTTAATGTATCAGCAAATGCTTGTGATATAAATGAATGTGTTGCACCAGTGTCAAACAAAACAAATGCTGATTGAAGAAAAGACCGGTAGAGTACCTTCAACAACTCCACCTTCCTCGTGGTTTCAACCTCTTGCAGAGCCTACAGTCGGTCGGGCTTTCTCTATCCTGCACGACGCTTCTCGTTTTCTTTGAGTAGAGGGCAGTCGAGTATACGGTCCTCTCGACTCCCGCAGCGTAGTCATGCGCCCACCTTTCTCCAGCATTCTTTGGCCGTGTGACATAGCTTGTCACAATGCATGCATCTTGGTTTGTTGGTTGGAGCAGTAGGGGTGGGGACTTTGGGCTTCCGCTCCTGACTTGGCCTGTCGGTGATACTTAATGGCCTTTTCTTTCCGTTAGTGTGCTTGCTGATGCTGCGGATGTCTGTTCCTTCTTTACCATTTTACCTTTGATGTGCTCGGTGAAGTCGGTCGCATCCTCCAATAACTGTGCTTTCTTGACCATGTCTGGATAGGTCTGAATATCCATAGGTGCCAGTTGGGTAATGTATGTGGGCCTGAGCCCATTAAGAACCTCCTCACCTTCATTTTCTCCGTGCTTACCAGATGATTGGCATAGCGCGTCAATCGAGAAAACTGAGCCTCATACTCAGCAACAGTCAGGTTCCTCTATCTTAATGCAGCAAATTTAGATGCCTTCCTCTCTTGGACTCGTTCTGAGAAGTACTTGGAGTTAAAGTGCTCCTTGAACTCCTCCCATGTAAATTGTGCATCGGCTCTTGTTGCCTCAACGGACTCCCACCACACACGGGCGTCGCGTTCGAGTTGGAATGTGGCAAGTAAAAGCTTATCTCCATCCGCGCATTGCATAACGCGGAAGATACACTCAATCTCCTTGAGCCAATTTTCAACCTCATCAGGGTCAGTGGTCCCACTGAAGCGAGGCGGATTCAAATTGCGGAAGTTCCGATGTAACTCCCCAGCTCCTCGGTTATTGTTGTTATTAGCTCTAGCAGCCTGGAGCAATGCCTGAGTAAGCTGTTGAATTGTGTGTTGCATGTCACGGAGTTGAGCACGCTCCGCTATCATTGCTAGTGTTTAAGTTCCTTCAAAAGAAATTTAAACGTAAGTCATTGAGTTTGCACTAAGTTTGTGCGTGTGTGCGTTTATTTTATCTTATTACCCTTGGTTCTACCCATCTCACATAGGTGCAGAATTTAGACTCTAAGTCAGGGTTGGTCAAACCTAGATCATCCTATACTTAAGATAACCTAGGCTCTGATGCCACAAACTGTAACGCCCCGATGCGGAATATCGGACCGGAATTACAGTTATTAAATAGTACAGTGAGAGAAAATAAATGACAAACCATAGCTCAATTGGAATAAGATCAAATAACTTTAATTTCATTAATAATCCATCAACTATCTATTACATCAATCCATCAGAGCCATAACTAGGGCCCAGAGTACTTTATTGAAATCCAAACTAATACATATTGACTGATTGACAACTAAACTAACTAACTACTACGTCATGATAGCTGATCGGGTCACTCCTGAGCAACATCCTCATCAGTCCCATCCTCGTGAGTGTGGTCATATCCATCCGACTCACCTGAACACATGAAATAAACATGCAGGATGAGCGAATAACGCCTAGTAGGACTTAATATCTCATGAGAACAAGCATGCTTTAAATAATTAATGTCTTAATGGTAGGATAACAAAAGAGTATAGTCATGTAGAGCAAGTAACGATAGCAAGAGAGCAATAGCACTGGTATAGTAAAAATAGCACAACGATAACGATAATAGAATGGCCATGTTATGATAATAGCACTTGTATAGCACTTGAATAGATAGCACTTTAATTCTCAACGATTAAATGTTAGAGTATTAAATGGCACTGGATGCATGTCGTACACATCCTGATCATGTAACCCTTGCAAGGAAATAGCACTCTTCGGGAGCTCTCCCCAGGACCAGACCGGCCCTATTGCACTGCCATATAGCACTTGTTCTTTAAGACAATCAATTGTATGTCCAAATAGAGTACCAAGAAGAGATGAGTGTAATAGACGAAATAGATGAGACTACAGAGTGAAAGTGAACAGATAGTAACGAGATAGTAGATGAGATAGGGGTATATCATAAAAACAACATTAAATCATGATAGTAATAGTTGCACAGCACCAGGTCGGGTACCGACAGTCTGGTAGAAGTCACATCCACCCACTAGTCATGCCGTGAGCTCGTGCCAGGTGGTCCGGTGTGAACTCAAGGTAAGAAGGAAACACTAAGGCCATTTGAATCGTACTGATCCCTAGGGGTGTAATGCGTGTTAAGGGTACAACCAACTCGTCGGAAAAGGACGTGCGCCAAAGCCAAGAAGACTTATAGAGGCCTTGACAAGATTCCCTAGTCCAGTCAGGAGTCTTCTCGGTGGAGGGGTGGTCCATGCCAAGAGAAAGTGTGTAGAAACGGTTTGTCGTGCCTCGAGTGCTCGAAGTCCGAGGGAAACGGTAACGAAGTATAAAACGCGCAAGTAAAACGAAGACAAGTGTAATTATTTAAAATAGGGAATTTAGTAATTTATTTCGCTAAATTACCAGATACATTATTGAGTGAATTAATAAGGTCTCATGGCAAACATGAATGTTTAGTGTGTGCAAGTGTAAGAAATCAAGAGAGCATGTATGGTTGTGCATATAGCTTTTAGATTAAATTCATGTAATAATGTTCATTATTAATTAACTGATCATAATTATTCATCACAGTACTTAATTTGGGCTTAACAAAGTTTAATAGACATGTATAGCAAGGTTAAAGGGTCAAAATCAAGTTCTGGCCACGACCCTGAGGTCGCGACACACAAGGGTGGCGCAATCAGGTCGCGACGCAAGAGACTTGCGCGATCAGAGAATCCAGGTCGCGACGTACAGGGGTGTCGCATTAAGGTCATCGCGACGCCCTTGCACGGCGCGTTATGTTGAACCGGCACTAGGGTGAACCGGGGCAGGTCGCGACATGTCGACCTATCGCGATCAGATCGCGATGATTCTCCTTGTCGTGACCCCCTCCTGAGGTCGCGACGCATCGGGCTGTCATGATCTAGAGGGTGGCCCGAGCCCAGAAAAGGGGTTTGCCCTTTGTTCCAGGTGGGGCTCCTTCGATACTAGTCACTTCAAAAATCCATATCAAATCACAGAAACCACAAAAAACATGAGATCAATTTTAAATGAAACTAGACATAGAGATCTATCACTGAGCATGGTTAATTTGAAAACAAACATATATATGGCATGCTTTGAATAGGTTATTTCTCGATAACCTAATTATGCATAGTCAAGGATCAAGGATTTAATTTGCCAATGATACATGATAAAAATTAAGGAAACCAGGGGCGTTAGAAAGCTAGGATCATGCAGTATTTAAGAGAATTATATCAGGACACGGGATCATGTACAAACGAGGATTAAACACAAACATGATGGTTCGGGCACAACATGTTATCAGAAGTTTAGGCATTTAATTCGCCCTTATGGAAGAATGAAATAGAGCGAAATCAGAGGGCTTTCAAAGAGAATCATGAAGACTACCTAGGGTAATTTTTACACGATTTAAGCTTGAGAGATTGCCTACCTTTCATTGAAATAAAGAAAACCCTAGTTTGGAGACAAAAATAGAAAAACCCTCCTTGCTCCAAGCCCTCTTCTCCCTTGCTCCTTCATCCACAGCCTTCTCCTTCGTCCTTTAGAGCTCCAACAACGATCTAGGGGATGATAGGGTCGAGATTGGTGTGTTTTGATGGCAAATAGAGTCTTAAAGTCATAAAACTCTCCTCTTCTCTTCCATCTACGAAAATTCACATTTATCACCTATTCATCCACCTTATGGGTAGGGAAGAGACCTAATTTTGTGGCCAAAGGGTTAGAGTAAGGTTAGGACTCCTTTTTAGATATATATATTTTATTTAATGCTTATCTTACCATTTTATAATTACTATTATTTTTAAATACGAATTTTTCTTAATAAACTCCCATCCTATAATGGGCTCTTCATAATTGCGCCATTCTTTTATGTTTGCGCTATTAATATATCCCATTACTAATTTAGCTAAATGGGTAGTGGTTTAATTCCCTTAAATTCTATTTATGATATCTTTATTCCAATTAAATCTATTTATCTCATTTATTTAAATAAAACATTTTATTTTATTTGGATTTTTAAAATCAAAGGTCTACAGGTGCACAGTAGAGCAACACTCACACATAGAACCTAACAAGAAAACGGTACTACCTTACACCAAACCAACAGGGACCCAATACCCCAAATTATTTAGGCAGGCAATAGAAACAATCACAACAACAAATGGCACGAACAGGTCCACCGACCCACGGTGCCACAAGGAAACGTTGGCACGAGAGGAGCAACCAGCTCAACCCAAAAACAACTCAAGGGAAGATGACTCCACCAGAAGGTCGCAACGATGCGCACCCTGGCAACACAACACCACAGTGGAGCATCGCCACCCTGAGCAACCCACGAAAAATAGAGGAAGGAGACACGCAACGCAACGAGTCTCTTCCACGCGCGAGAGGGAAATCCACAACGTATGACTGACACTTCCACAAGAAGCACAGCCAGCCAAACACCCACTACACTCACCAAACCACCATATAGAGAGCACACCAAGCACAGGAAAACAAAACAAACCATCCGAGCCACGGGGACACAATGTCCCACTGGCGCAATCGAGAAACTTTGAAACGAACAACGAGACAAGCTAGCAAACACAGCAGCTAGACGCACAGCCAAGGGCACCATACCTTGACCGGAATGCCCAGGCAGACTGTAACACAGATAGTCCAACCGGCAACAACGACAGCTCATCTCTAAATAGAGAGAGAGCAGCGATGACCAAAACAAACACAGGCTAACTTGGGGAGAACCTCCACCGAAAGCATCGAGAGACGTCCTAGGAGAACCTCACCAGAACACAGCCCAACCAAACGACACACTTCGAACCACAGGGACAACACAACGGTGGCCCGAAATGAACACAAGCACTCCTGGGAAGAACCTCCGCCAGAACGACAAAGGGCAATCTGGAAGGACCTTCACTAGAACGCACAATCCAACGACCAAACAACACAAAACTTAAGAGAGAACACCACAGCAAGTAGAACTGCAGAAGCAATGCAAGCAGGTCCTGGAGAACCTCCACCAGAACCACCAAGGCACAGTTCTGGGAAAACCCGCCAGAATGCACCAGCCAAAATAATAGCATACCTCAGACCCTGAGGCAGCACAGTAATAGCAAAAACAAGCACAGAATAGTCTTGGGGAAAACCCTCACCAAGACAGCAACATACGTTCTGGGAAACCCCACTAGAACACAGGGCAACCAAGCGATGCACCTCACCCAGAGGGAAATGCAACAACAACTTGAAACGAGCACAACATAGCTCTGGGGAAAACTCACTTCTTCCAGAACCAACAGAGAACAACTCTAGGAGCACCTTACCAGAGCTCACAACCAACCAGCACAAGCCGACAAACCCACGGACAAGTGTCGTAGCGGTCAACCAGCGAAGCAGCATGGCACACAGAACATCTACTTAGCCCGAGCAACAATGCCGACCGAGCAGAGCACAGTGCACAACAACGCACATAGGAGACCACATACACAACTAACACAGCACACACCCTAACAACAGGGGGACAACCAACAACGCAAGGACAACTTCGACCAGTTCCACAGACAACAACCCTGCACCGGTGAAAGCCACACAACACGCAGGCTCTCTCAGCCTTCGTGACACACACACACCCAATGCACTGAAGACGACCAAGAGCACCACACCTGGACTTGCCTGCAAGTGTCCTCCACATGGAGAAGACCACTGCCAGTGAGTCCACGCCAACTGCGCACCACCACGGCACGAACACACCGAGCAACCACACTCACCACACACGGGACATAGCAACACTGTGCACGCACATGAACCTTGCTGGGAAGCCGCACACCTGCAAAACATTTGAAAGCACAAGCCTAACACTAGCCAGACAGTGTCAGTAGCGTACTAGTACCTTTCTTTGGGACATCTATAGTTATTAACTCATTATAAATCTCAGTAGACCTACTCTTTGATACCAACTGTAATGACCCGACTCCCCAGACCCCCGCCAAGGACCCCAAAGTTCGCATCACCACCCACGAATCCGAAGACCCAGAAGGGTTAGAAGAAATAGTCTAGTGAGATATGTACTGAATTTAAATAACTATAACAATATAAGAACTATACAACGTGTCCAAGTAAAAGCATAGGTACAAGAAGAAAGGTGTTGTCCTAAAGTGCCATACCCTGAGAACTTGCAAAGCACAACTCTCAACTCACTCAGGTACAAGAGCTCACAACAATCGTTCTCACTGCTGCTGACAACACACGGCGCGACAGCCGCCTCCGCAACCCATCCGACACTGAGCTCCCGCGATGGCGAGTCCCTAGCTGAAGGAAGTAGGGGGTGAGACTCGCGAACAAGGCCCAGTAGGGATTACCAGCCCTCACTGGCCATAGCAGTAGGAACTCTGAAAATAAGAAACTACACTAGAAAGCTGTAAAGTGAGGAACACCTACAGTAGGGTACTACAAAGCAGCGGAACAGAACAATGCAATACCACGACCACCAACCAAGGTCGTGACACACAAATGACTCCTGCAGAAATCAACGGAGTCAGGCACAAAGTGGAAGCAACCCTCGGCACACCCGCGAAGACCGTGCAACAACCAAATGAGAACGACGTCTCACCACAAGCATGGCTACCTCAGACCTCCACAAGGTCGAGGGCACAAACAAAGCCACCCCGGACCCTAGACACACCACAAGGTCGGGAAACCACACACACTGGTGCCACCATGGACTGGCACCAAGGAATGGGACTACGAAACTGAGAGAACACCGAGTGGAAACCACCAGAAGCACGGGTCAACAAGGCCAAACCAACAACGCCACGGAAGCTAGACATGGTCAGGCTACAACCATTATGCAGGCTAGGGCAACGGGTCATACTTGGAAACATCGTGAGGAAACATTGTCACAACAACAACAACCAAGCAACTGTCACCGGCAGCCAAGAGGAGGACACAGAAGCCACTCCCTCTGCTCGCCAGCCTAGCTCCTACCTCCGCCTCCCTGGAAGAGCGAGACAGAACCGCCACAGAACACCACAAGAATGCACGCGACACCGCAACCTAGCCAAGCTGCGGCCCCACGCCTAGCACCACTACGTGGCTCCGGAACCAACACAGAGAGAGGCAGTGAGACAAAGGATTGACTAGCCTACACCGGAAAGAACTCCAGCCGACCTCGGCATCCCAGACCAACCAAGAGAGCTCTACAAATGACTCAGCACCGCTGTCCAAACCTCATTTTCCCTCAGCTCCAGAGTCCACCAACTCGGATGCCAACTCGAGTACGCTCGTAGCCCCGAACGCTCCCTCAAAGGCTCTCAAGGATGGGGGTCCCAGGCGATGGAGACAACCTCTGAATGGGACAAGCCCTCAAGTGCCAAGCACCGGGCGAACAAGTGGGGAAAGTAAAACAAGAACCATGCCGAACCGCTGGCTTGTAACCCACGACAAGCCCAGTAAGCACAAGGCACGCACGGACCCCCGAGAGGGCCGTCGGCCAACCAAGGCATGCACGAGCAAGCCAGAACATCCGAACACCATTAGAAGTTCAGAAAACATCACTCTTATAATAATCGATTGGCTATCGAACATTCGATTATTAGATAAATGCGAGCCTCCTAGCACTGCCGCTAGGACACGGCCACGAAGGTGTCACCTTTGGTCACTGAATGCAGCTAGGTAATCTGCCACATTCCCCACTTGAAGGTCCTATGGGAAAGCTAGCCCTGGATCACACACTGATACCACAACCAGAACTACGGAAACACCCGAGGCAATAAAGGTACTATCATGTCCCCCCTAGCCGTCACGATACTATCGCGACGGGTAAGGGCACTGCGACAGTAACCGTGCTGTGATAGGGAAACGCGCCCCGACAAGATCGCGTCAGACTGCCAAACTGTGACGCCATCACGTCGGGCTGACGTGTCGCAACACGATCATGCCCTCTAATGTTGCGACGTGCTCCGCGGTCGCGACACTAGAAGAAGGGCATACCGGCGGGATGTTCCATCCGGGGCCACCCACAAGCCACACACATATCACACGAGGGAGGGGAGCATGGAAAGCTATCTAAACTAGCTAGAAAGCATGAGAAGCTCCCAATCCACTCAGATCGAGAAGAGCACAAGCAATCCTTACCATAACCGAAGAATGAAACCCATAGGGGCCCTTCACGTCCGATTAGCCACCTCCTCCTTGCTCCACGCAAGCTCCACAATGCCAAGGCACCATGAACGACCTCCTCTTCACCTGAAACGCACAAAGGGGAGAGAGGGAGGTAGAGCACCACCGAAGGGGGAGGAGAAGAGAGGGGAAGGAGGGAAAGGGAGAAGGGGTCACTGGCCAAGGCCTTAAGCCTTCGGCACTCAAGATGCGATGGTGCGACGCCTCACGTTAAGGACCATAACGCGATGGGTCAATGCACTATGATAAGAACACATCTCCCAGGGACTCTACAACGACCGACATGTCATACTGACATGCCTGCCACCCTGACAGGCATCAGACGACCGAAACGATGGAACACTGTCGTGACCCATTGACCGGTCGAGACAAGAACGCGACAGGAAGGCCAGGCGCGACATGGATAACTATCACGTCGAACACCCACAACGCGACTCTAACGCATCGCCCAGCCCAGACGCATTAGTGGCCAGTCATCCAAGACACCGAACGGAGAGTCGGGAAGATGGGTCTTACACCATGCTCACAAGAGGACCCCAACGGGTTGGCTCTTCATTTTGAGGTATTGACCCTTGCCTTCCCACTAGTTCTATCATGCTAGTATTTCCAAACCCCTCCTCCAAGCCAATAGAAGCATGTTAAGACTATGGAATGCATGTTTGGCTTGATTGTGATTGAAATAGGGGTGGGGTTTGAGTGCTCTTTCATGCATGCATGTGAGGTTTTGGAGTGTAGGTACATATCCTTGACATGCATGCGTGTGTATGAGGATGGTTTGAGCTCTATTTACATGTTTATATCATCCTACATGCTCACCTCCCATGGTGTTTTTCAGATTGGTGGTGTTTTGAATGTTGAAGCAGGTGTCGGGTGTCTCTGTCTGTGGTCTGAACATGTTTCTTGTCGAGACCCAGATCGCGACGTGTCGACCCATGACTTTGGGTAGGAAATCAATGCCTACCTGTTGCGTTCTGGTCACGACATGGTGACCATCACCTTCATGCCTATTTTTCCCAGATCGCGACGTGTCGACCCATGACCTTTAGTAGGATTTCCAACCCCTCCTCCAAGGCAACAAGTCTAAGGTGGTCACTTGGGCCTCTATCTGTGGTCGTAACAATGCCCTTGTCGCGATCCAATTTGCGACAGGATACCTGTTCCCTTAAGACCTGGTCGTAACATACAAGGTATCGCCTTCATGTGGCAACAGCCCTTGCGTTGCCTTCTCAGATTGAGAACGGCTCGGTGACTTGTTTGGAGTTTTCCTTCCGCTGCAACTCTATTTCTTGGCACCTATGTTGTCTCCTAGCACCGTACTACTCTAGTCATTCGCCTGGTGCTAGGTAGTTGTGGGCTTGTCCGTTGAGAGGTTGTTACCGTTATCTGGAGCCCCGATCCCCACATGGAAAACAGTGGAGATAGTGGCATAAAGTCATTTGTAAAGATCTCTTAGCTGAGTATTGGACGCCATGGTGGTTTGGTGCTCTTCCGGCGTAGATCAGCATGTCTTTCTCACTGCTGCACTCTACGTGGTTTCGGTACCATTTAGTGGGGCCAGGTGTGGAACCGTAGTCCAGCCAGACTACGGTAGTTTGTAGTTACTTTAGTTCCACGTCTCACTCGGGCGGGAGTTGTTAGACATGGACTGGTAGTCGAGGGTAAGGCGTGGCGCACCTGACCGGTTGACTAGTGGTAGTTGTTCTATGGCTAGTGTCTCTGTCCAGGCAGTTGTTCACTATCTGTGTTTGCAGTCTTGGGTTCTTCCTAGTGTCATGGTTTACACGGGTTTTCGGTCCTGACGTTAGTTTAGACCGATGACCGTGCAGTTACTTTATGCTTCCGCACTTACTCTTTAGTAGAATAGATTACTTGCTTTATTTAAGTATGCACACATATATGTATTCTGCTATTAGAACTAGTCAGAGATTGGTAGTCCTACTGGGCTTCTTCGTGAAGCTCATTCCTTCTTTACAGGTGAGACTTCACAGCAGTAGTTGTAGGTATCGTTTCCATTCCTTTTTAGGGGGGATGAAGAAGAACGGCCCACGAAGAGGGATGATGAATGTGAGATGAAAACGTGATCGCCAGGTACATGAGGGTACCGAATGGAAGATGCACGCACGAATGGATGCGGGTGGAAAAAGTGATCGCGAATAATACCTGTTGGAGCGTGGGGAGGTTGCGCGGGGATGTGGGTTCCTATTCTTCTACGAGCACGGCCGGCCGTGGTAGAAGGCTCTTTCCGTTGATGATTACCCTGAAAAAGAAAGAGACAATGAAAGGAAAAGGGGATTAGCCAAATAATGTGTAGTACCGAATCCAAAAGAATGAAATGAAATGAATAAAGAACGTGGGGAACGACTTACCGTGCGTGGCTTTAAAACCCTAAAAACGTGGTGTGTGTAATGCATGCATGTGTGTGGTGCGAAAAGGTAAAAAGGAGCCATGTGGGGCCGGAGGAGATGGATAAACAAAGAGAAAGAGAAAGGGGAGGGGGTGCTTCCCCAAATGGTGGATGGCGCGGAGGCGCTGCTTGGAATGGACGGAGGAAGGAGAGGAGGGAAGGCTCCCGCCTCGCTCCGGTCACGTGAAAAAGATGATGGGGACGCCGGCTCCGAGCTCCAAGGGAAGGAACGAGTGGCTTGAGGTAGATGGCCCCCTTGGGCGGAGGTCGAGGCGAGAATCTGGCAGGGCTTCGCCGTAGTGAATGGACCCCATGAAAACTGACCCTCGGGTTTGTATTTATAGGCAGATCCTTGAATCGCGTCGGCTACAGCGGACGTGTCTCTGATTGGAGACACATCTGCCATGATAGCTGCGATTAAGAAGTGCTGCATTTCCCGCTTGATTTGACATTGTAGGTTACGGGCTATGATTCAGAATCGCGTTCGGAATGTCCACCGTGTTCTTTAAACGCATCGACCTACCCCACCACGACTTCATTTTGGGCACGTGGGCCATAAATACGAAGACATCCGGGGGTCTAGGGTTCAGGTACAAGACCTAATCACGTCAGCATGGGCAGACGTGATTCAGACATTCCTCGGGATATGAAGTACGGGCACTTGAGTGTGACGACTTTTGGGGCCTTGGGTCTAATCGCGTCGGCCATGGTCGACGCGTCTTGGATTTGAAACGCATCGACATTCCTGGACGTGACAAGCATTTATGAATTTTATTATAAAAATCCTGCCAAAATCGACATTAGAATCGCAGCGCTCACAGCGGACGTGTCATGTCATTGGGTATTTTCCATAAATAAAATAGGTAAATTCCTTGTTGCGTCGCATAAGGCCACCGCAATAAAGTCCATTTGGCCTTGTCATGTCCCACATGCCCGGCGCGACTATGGAATCGCATCGAACATGTCAGACACCTATCTAATGCGACCACCAACTCCGTCACGACTTCAAAATGCGCCCACCAGACTCGTCGCGACTTGAAAACATTGCCTATGACCTCCGGCCAGCCTTGGAAATGGAGGGGAAGCACCGGGGAAGGATGGGTGAGATCCAGAAATGTTGGGAAGACACTCTTGCAAGGCAAAATGAGGACCATTTGTGGCGTTATGGTGCAATATGAAATTTACCCATGGTGGGAGTCAAAATTGCGTGTCTACAGCTGCCACGCCTTGGCGTCTACTTTGCAGGGGAGCGAAGTGAAGAGACATGAAGTGGAGTGCAACGAAGTGAAATGGAGTGAAACAAAATGAAAGAAATGAAGCGTAGCGATGGGACTGAAGCGCGAGTGGACTGAAAAGTAGACGCAAGGTGAAAAATAGACACGCATGATTGTTAGTGACTGCCACCTGATAAGAGTATTTCACCAACACCAAGGAAGTCACCACCAGGAAGAAGACCTAAAGAAACAAATGTTGAGTTGGATGGAAACAAAGTGTGTGCACGAGGGGCACGACAGGAGATGTGTACGTGGTACACGAACGAAAGTGCCACGTGGGGCACAAAGGGAGAGATCAACTTCCAGCGAAGGGGAAGTACCTAAGGACACAATCCGTTAGGTTGCACCATCGGGGGCATCTACCACTTCCTTAGGTGGATCTACAAGAGAGATCAACTTCCAGCGAAGGGGAAGTACCTAAGGACACGATCAGTTAGGTTGCACCATTAGGGGCGTCTGCCACTGCCGCAGGTGGATATATAGGAGTAAAGATGAAATGAAGAGGATAAATCCAAACAAAGGTCCTTGAGGAAATCAGCCTGGAGGCGACAACAGAGGGAGTTGGGTTGTAACGACCCAGAATCCGCATTACCAGTAACAACCAGTAACCCGAATTCTGACCCGAACCCACGAGACAAGCTCGGAAGGGTAGGAAGTGAAAGTCCGAGGAGACTATATGTAAGAGATACACACCATGCAAAGCTGTAAAATCCACTATATGAACATATCATTTACAACCTCAGAGTCTGAGCAAAGTACAGAGTACAGAAGTACAACAAAAAGGTACTACTCACTGCAGCTAGGGAGCACCAACACCGGAGTGGCTAGACTCGCCTGGAACGGGAGTCGACGAAGACCCACGTGAAAGGGAAGGGAGTGAGTCTCAAGAAAAGAGACCCAGTAGGGAAAAGTAACCCCACCGGCAACTGAACTAAAGTGCGGAAAGTAAAGACTGAAAGTAAATACACGTAGCACCACAAACAAAACTGTAAACCACACGGCTCAGTAACACACACTCACACACACAGCAAGTAGGACTCAGCTAGGGTCTGTGGCTCGGCGTCCCGTCACCACAGAGGCTCTCAAACCCAGCCACGTGTGCACACTACAGACGCTCTCTCTCGCGTCTGGTCCACGACCGGTTTTTCCCCTACGCTTGACCCTAGCGGTAGAGAAGGGGCTCCATGGAGACCGGCTCAAAACCACCACAAGGGAGTACGCACAGGACAGAGTCGCACTCGACGTCCTGGCTCGCTAGCGGAGGATAACCACACATAGTTGTCTAGACGGAGTCGCACCCACGCCTAGGTAACACAACAGAAACGGGTACACGGTAACGCAACGCGCGTACAACAGACGGAACACACTCAACGTCTGAAACCCCGTACAGAAAGTAAACACCTCGAGTCACAACTAGTCTCTCATACGCACAGGCAGAGTCACACTCTAAGCCTGGCTCACATGTGCTATTAGGGCGGACATCACATGTCAATCGCCTCTAATCACACAACTCAAGTCTGCTGGGAGACAGGAGATAACGGCTACATCGATTGCCGCCAATATGAGGTAAACGGCACTCACCATGTCGTTTATCCTGATTAAACGGCAATCGACCTGTCGTTTAAATCACCCGTGAAGATCTCAACGTCAACAGATGTGGACGTTGATATCTTCAGTCCCTAAACAGAACTGAAACAAATCAGTTCAAATGGGCAGCAAAACTCAATAACATTCCGACTGATGGAGGGAAACACATCCTCATCAATCCACACTACCAGAACATCAGAAACAAACATTCTAACACCTAGATTGTCCAATTTACCCAAAATCCCGGCATGATATAACCAAACCCTAAACCATGATTGCACACCAATTCACTTAATTGGACATGTGGTTTGCTGGGGAAGGTTATAGGGGTTAAGTCCCTACCTCAAAAAGCCTTAAGAATCCCAAACAGCCACTAATCGCGCCGGATTCCCCGAAGACTCCGCGCGAATCACCCAAAATCTCGCGTTTCCCGCCCGATCAAGCAACGCCACACAATCCAGGGGCTTCCCACGAGCTCAAATCACCAACAGAAGCTGCGGAAATCAAGAAAAACAAAGGTGGCGGGAAGGAGAGGAAAGGAGAAAGATAGGTTGCTCTCGGGCTGCCCTATTTCAACAGGCCTGACCAGTCGACGTCAACATCACTGGTCGCCTACTGAACCGCCTACAGACTGACGTCCAGATACCATGTCGTTGAGTTCAACATCAGACGTCCACATCGGGACGCTGACTCTGACTCAACGGCAAGCCCTGGCTGTCAACCCCAAGTCAACGACAAGGTCTTGTCGTCGACCGCACAGAACCACTATAGACCCAATAAGGATCACTAAAGACCCGAGACCTTACAGCCCTCCCCCCTTAAAGAATTTGCCTCAAATTCAAACAACAAAAGGAAAGAAGACTCACCAAAGAGGTACGAAAACTGCTCGCGCATCTCGTCCTCCCCTCCATGTCGACTCACCACCGGAGAGTACCGCTGCCACGCAACACGAACTAAAGGGATTGCCTTGTTCCTCAACCTTTGAACTCGGCGATCCTCAATGTGCAACGAAACTCTGGTACAGTCAACACTGGAGTCACCTCAGAACACTCTGCACTCTGCAGAACGTGAGACTCATCAGAAAGGTACCTCCGAAGCATCGACACGTGGAACACGTCGTGCACTGCTGCCAATTCTGACGGAAGCTCAAGTCTATACGCCAAACCTCTGACACGCTCAGAAATGGTAAAAGGCCAATAAAGCGAGGACTCAACTTCCACGCTTACCGAACCTCCCACTCCCTTCATAGGAGACACACAACAAACACCTGGTCTCCTACCTGAAACTCGACGGCGGTCGTCTGCGCTGATCTGCATAACTCTTCTGCCGACTCTGAGCTGTCTGAAGCCCGTCTCACAAGCTGAAATACCTCAACTGACTGCTGAACCAACTCCGGCCCGTGACAACTCGCTCGCCAACCTCGAACCAGTCACAGAGGAGTGCGAGACACGGTCGTCCGTACAAAGCCTCATATGGTGCCAAACCGATACTGGAGTGATAACTATTATTATATGCAAACTCGACCAACGGCAAGTGAACTGTCCACGACCCCTGCCACTCCAGGCAACAAGCTCTAAGCATGTCCTCCAAAGTCTGGATAGTCCGCTCTGAATGACCGTCTGACTGAGGGTGGTAGGCGGAACTAAAAGCCAACTCTGTCCCCAAAGCTCTCTGGAAACTGCGCCAGAACCCAGAAGTGAAAGAGGATCCCTGTCTGACACTATAGAGATCGGCACTCCATGCAAAGGAACAATCCGCTCTACGTACAACGCGGCACGGCCAACCTACCACACCCCAACTAGTCCTGACAGGCAAGAATCTGGCAGTCTTCGTCAATCGTCCACAAGAACCCAAATGCTATCAAACCTCCAGCTGTCCTCGGCAAACCACAAACAAAGTCAGTCGTCACGTGGTCCCACTTCCACATCGGAATCTCTAACGGCTGCACAAGTCCTCCTGGACGCTGATGTTCGGCCTTCATTGCTGACAGACCAAACACCTAGCAACAAAATCGCTATGTCTCTCTTCATCCCAGGCCACCAAAACTGATGTCTCAGCCTGTGGTACATCTTGGTCGGCCCTGGATGAATAGAGTACCTGAAACCAGGTGGCCCCTAAAAAACCCACTCTGCCTACACGACAACTCTAACAGAACCCGGTCTATCTCAACAAAGTCAACCCTCACAGAAGCTACAACTCTGGGAAGCAAACACTCAACTCGGATCTGCTGCTGCTGGGCCTCAGCAACGTGTCACAAACGGCGGGAGCTGCTAACAAACTGCCCAACACACACTGACGACGACGGACGAAACTCTGAAAGACCCTCTGTCGCAGATTGCCACAACTGCCACTCTCTAAGCATCAGATAACTCATTTTGCTTTCCTACTCAAGGCATCTGCAACTACATTCGCCTTTCCAGGCTTAACTCAATGCTGAAATCATAGTCCTTCAGATATTCCATCCATCGACGCTGCCTCATATTCAGACCCTCTGAGAAAACACATATCTCAAGCTCTGGTGGTCGGTACGGACTAAAAAACTCACTCCGTCAGGTAAAGACGCCAAATCCGCAAAGCAAACACCACAGCTGCAAGCTCTAGGTCGTGGGTCGGATAACTCTCCTCGTGGGGCTTAAGCTGACAAGTGCATAAGCCACACTCGGCTTGCTGCATCAAGACTGCACCCAAACAACACCTGAAGCATCTGTGCAAACCTCAAAACCCTCCTCACCTGAAGGTAAGGCAAGAACTGGCGCCGACGTAAGCAGTCGCTTCAACTCCATGAAGCTCTGCTCACACTGCTCCGACCACTCAAAAGGAACTCCCTTTCTTGTCAACCGAGTCAAGGGTGCAGCAACCTGAGAAAAATCTCGAACAAACCTGCGGTAGTAACTGCTAAACCTAGAAAGCTACGAATCTCAGACACAGATCTGAGACTCTCCTACTGCAAAAATGCCTCAACCTTCGCTGGATCCACAGAAACTCCCTCACCTGAGATCACATGCCCCCAAAAGTGAACCTGTTGTAGCCAAAACTCACACTTACTAAGTTTGGCATACAAATGGTGCTCTCGCAAGGTCTTGCAAACACGATCCTCAGGTGCTCGGCGTTCTCCTCCTCCGATGCTGAGTACACCAGAATGTCGTCAACAAACACTACGACAAACTGGTCAAGAATTGGTGGAACACCCGGTGCATCAGATCCATGAAGGCCGCTGGAGCATTGCTGAGCCCAAACGGCATCACCAAAAACTCAAAGTGTCCATATCTGGTCCGAAAAGCAGTCCTCTCAATGTCCGAATCTCTAATCCGCAACTGATAGTAGCTGACCTCAAGTCGATCTTCGAGAAAATACGAGCAGACTGAAGCTGATCAAAGAGATCATCAATCCTAGGTAAAGGATAACTATTCTTGATGGTCACTTGATTTAGTCCTATAATCAATACAATCTCAGGCTACCATCCTTCTTCCGGACAAACAAAACAGGTGACCCCCATGGAGAAAAGCTAGGACGATAGCCCTTCTCCAACAAACCCTCAAGCTGCCTCTTCAACTCCCTCAACTCTGCTGGTGCCATACGGTACGGTGCCTGCGCAAAAGGTAAAGTGCCAGGAACCAACTCTACAGTAAACTCAATCTCTCTCTCTGGTGGTAGACCAGGCAACTCTTCCGGAAAAACATCCGAAAACTCACATACATAGGAATGTCTCCCACTCCCGAGGCAATCTGGTCAAGAGTCACTAAAGAACTAGGAAACCCTGACAACCAGAAGCAAGCAACCTCCCTGCCCTCAAAGCAGAAACTAAAAGCGAGAGAGAGGTACGATACCCTGGAGTAGAACGCTGCTGCCCAGGTATCCGCAAGTGCAACCTCTTCTTCTGGCAATCCATCACTGCACCATACCGCTCCAACCAATCCATACCCAAAATCACATCATAGTCATGTAACTGCAAGGCAAACAGCGGGCTGACAACAACTGATCCTGTAACTGCACAGGTACCCTCCTCGAGACAGTAGGACGTAAGGACAAGTCTCCTGTCGGAACAAACTCTACTGCCAACTCAACAGACTCTCCCGAACTCAACTCCCCAAGGGAGTCTAAAAAGTCCTCAGACACAAAAGAGTGAGAGGGCACCGGAATCAAACAAGACTCTAGCTGCACAACCAAAAACTGAATAGTACCTTCCACCAGGTGAGCTGCCTCCGCGTCTGCACGAGTCAAAGTGGGTAACACGACCTCTACCTCTCGACCCACCAGAACCCCGGTCTGCTGACGCTGTTGCACAGGTGCCTGCTGCTACTGCTGCTGCACTCGAGGGCTGTGACTGGGTCTGCTGCGGCGGCACACATGAGGTAGCAAAGGACAATCTCGCGCCATGTGACCCATCTGGTCACACCCGGTAACACTGACCAGCAAAAGTACGATGTACCTGCTGCGAGGCTAACCTGCCGGCTGCTGAACACTCACAACCGACTGCTGCCTCTGCTCTGCCTGCCCCCTATCACGCCGAAACTTCCTCCGAGATCCTGACTTCGCCGTCGTCCCAGTAGAAGTGTGCGTAGGAAGTGGCAGTCCTCGGGGTCGTCTGCACACTATCCTGTTGCTGGCGAGGCTGAGAAGGAACTACCTGCGTCTGACCTCTGCACTCCGAGCACGAGTCCGCAAGGTGTCTGCCTCCAATGCTGTCGCTGTCTGATAGGCCGCATCCAAGTCTATGACACGAGCAACTATTAGCGCCTGTCTGAGCTCTGGCCTCAAGCCTCTCACGAAATGCTGAGTCCTCAGACCTCATCTCCCATAATCTGCGGAGCATAATGCCCTAGCTCCACAAATCTGCCCTGTACTGCACCACAGTAGAGTCCCTCTGCTGCAAGTCCAGAAACTGGTACAACCTCTCCGTCCGGACGTAAGTAGGACAGAAGGCTCTCTCAAAAGAAACGACAAACTCCTGCCACGGAATCTGTTCAGTGGACGAGACTGAAAAAGTAGTCTCCCACTCAGCGGACCACCAAGTCAACGCCTGCGCCTGCAACTGGTAACTGGCTAGCAGCACTCGCTCCTCTGGAACACACTCCATGGAACGAAAAGTCCGCTCCACTGCATCTAACCATGCTCCGCGCTACATCTGGATCAGGCTGGCCCAAAAAACTGAGGAGGCGAAACTGCAAGAACTCCCTCAACACCCTCCCAGTACCACCTGGTGGGTACGGCGCGTCACGTGCTGAGCAACAAACTGAGCCATCCCCTCAATAAATCGAGTCATGTCTAATCCTGAGCTACCTGAGGGTGGATGGCGGCGGCGGAACAATACCACTATGTGCGTCCTGTGGCAAAGGTTGCGTCTGCTGAGAGTGGCGGAGCATCTCCAACCTCCTGACGAGCGCCTGCTCGGCTACTCCCTCTCTAGGACGTCGCCTAGGCGCCATAGAACTATACACAAAACAAAATACACACATAAATACACTAACTAACTCCGGGCTACATAGCTAGATAGATAGCAAGCTACAACTGTAGCTGTACTCTTTATACTCTGAGTCTACATGATAAGTATTTTCTTATATATCTCATCAGACCAGGCTCTGATACCAAACTGTAAGACTCAGAATCTGCATTTCCAGTAACAACCAGTAACCCGAATTCTGACCCGCTACCCACGAGACAAGCTCGGAAGGGTAGGAAGTGAAGTCCGAGGAGACTATATGTAAGAAGATAAACACCAAGCAAAGCTGTAAAATTCCACTATATGAAAAATATCATTTACAACCTCAGAGTCTGAGCAAAGTACAGAGTACAGAAGTACAACAAAAAGGTACTACTCACTGCAGCTAGGGAGCACCAACACCGGAGTGGCTAGACTCGCCTGGAACGGGAGTCGACGAAGACCCACCTGAAAGGGAAGGGAGTGAGTCTCAAGAAAAGAGACCCAGTAGGGAAAAGTAACCCCACCGGCAACGAATAAAGTGCGGAAAGTAAAGACTGAAAGTAAATACACGTCGCACCACAACACAAAACTGTAAACCACACGGCTCAGTAACACACACTCACACACACAGCAAGTAGGACTCACTAGGGTCTGTGGCTTGGCGTCCCGTCACCACAGAGGCTCTCAACCCCAGCCACGTGTGCACACTACAGACCACTCTCTCTCGCGTCTGGTCCACGACCGGTTTTTCCCCTACGCTTGACCCTAGCGGTAGAGAAGGGGCTCCATGGAGACCGGCTCAAACCACCACAAGGAGTACGTACAGGACAGAGTCGCACTCGACGTCCTGGCTCACTAGCGGAGGATAACCACACACTAGTCGTCTAGACGGAGTCGCACCCACGCCTAGGTAAAAACAGAAATGGGTACACGGTAACGCAACGCGCGTACAACAGACGGAACACACTCAACGTCTGAAACCCCGTACAGAAAGTAAAACCTCGAGTCACAAAACTAGTCTCTCATACGCACAGGCAGAGTCACACTCTAAGCCTGGCTCACATGTGCTATTAGGGCGGACATCACATGTCAACGCCTCTAATCACACAACTCAAGTCTACTGGGAGACAGGAGATTAACGGCTACATCGATGCCGCCAATATGAGGTAAACGGCACTCACCATATCATTTATCCTGATAAACGGCAATCGACCTTGTCGTTTAAATCACCCCTGAAGATCTCAACGTCAACCGATGTGGACGTTGATATCTTCAGCCCCTAAACCAGAACTGAACCGAATCAGTTCAAATGGGCAGCAAAACTCAATAACATTCCGACTGATGGAGGGAAACACATCCTCTCATCAATCCACACTACCAGAACATCAGAAACAAACATTCTAACACTAGATTGTCCAATTTACCCAAAATCCCGGCATGATATAACCCAAACCCTAAACCATGATTTGCACACCAATTCACTTAATTGGACATGCTGGTTTACTGGGGAAGGTTATAGGGGTAAGTCCCTACCTCAAAAAGCTTAAGAATCCCCAAACAGCCACTAATCGCACCGGATTCCCCGAAGACTCCGCGCGAATCACACCAAAATCTTGCGTTTCCCGCCCGATCAAGCAACGCCACACGATCCAGGGGCTTCCCACGAGCTCAAATCACCCAACAGAAGCTGCGGAAATCAAGAAAAGCAAAGGTGGAGGGAAGGAGAGGAAAGGAGAAAGATAGGTTCTGCTCTCGGGCTGCCCTATTTCAACAGGCTGACCAGTCGACGTCAACATCACTGGTCACTACTGAACCGCCTACAGACTGACGTCCAGATACCATGGCGTTGAGTCAACATCAGACGGTCCACATCGCTGGACGCTGACTCTGATCAACGGCAAGCCCTGGCGTCAACCCCAAGGTCAACGACAATGGTCTTGTCGTCGACCGCACAGAACCCATACAGACCCAATAAGGATCCACTAAAGACCCGAGACTTACATGGGTACTTGACTCTGATTGAATATTTCAAATTGCTTTGGATTTGGAGCGCGAATGGCTCTCAAGTTGCATTGGAAGAGTCGTTTCTCCACAGTGATTTCAATATGCATGTATGTTGGGCTAAAAGAAAAATAGGTTAAAAGGAGTAGGAAATAACTAAGGATATTATTGTCACGATGGCGTTGAGTCAGGACCAGGGGGTATGCATGGGTCCGTCGTCCTCACGTGCCAAGCGTAACGGCCTATCCATGCGGCTAAGAATCTCTGGGATAATCACTGTTTTGATAAAGGGGAAATCAAATCCCATATTCCTCAGAGCCACAAGGTCCTTAGTATGTTCTAAAGGTATATCACATAGATAACTTGATGGTAGGGCAGTAGTTGCAGCTTGATCTAGCGCGAGATGAGGTAACTCGAATCTTGCGATCAAAACTCATTAGCCAGAGGAAACAAACATCATGGAATAAACATGATTCATTCATAGCATGGAGTATGGATAAAGTAGTCAACACCAATGTAGCTCACTCAATTTGTTGTTAAAGCCATGAGAATAAGTGATCTTTGGCCAAGATTCTGGAGTTCAAGATGGGAGGAACCCAAGTAGGGAAGAATTGCCGATCTGACGCAGACAAGAGGCAAGTGCTTGACATGAGCAACACCATCGTGAATCTTTTTGGATTTTGGAGATATTTAAATTTTTATGATTTTTGAAGGTATTTGAATTTTTGTTGGGTTTGGAGATATTTAAATTTTTGGATTTGGGAAATATTTGAATTTTTTTTTGTTGAAAATATTTGAATTTGTTGATTTTGGGAATATCTAATTTTTACGGGTTTTGAAAATATTAGAAGTTTATGGGATTTTAAAATATTTGATTTTGTTTTTTGGAATTTTAGAAATATTTGATTTTTCATGATTTGGAACATTGTCATGCCATGGCAGCATTAAGTTATGAAAAATTGACTGGTGAGGGGTCCTTGTTACCTCCCGTGTCATTAAGGATGCCCAGAGTAGGGCGTGCATTTAAGGTGGTGCCCAGGGGCTGATTGCTCGTGGCTAATAGTGGCACACTACCAAAGCCATGCCTGAAAAGGCGACTAAAGTCTGGCAGGGAGAAGGGAAGAAAATTTGGAGATGAGCTTTGCATGGATGTTGAAGAGTTGGGTTCGACTTCCTTCCTTGGCACAACGTCAGAAGATTCAGTCTCATTTGTTATTGGGGCTTTTGAACTTGATTGACTGATGACATCAATTGTATGGACATGCGTACGACTGGGTCCATTTGGATCTCCGCGGGGGACTTTGCCCTAATTACCATGCCCTATTATAGTGATGATTGATTTTGATTTTCATGCATACGTCCAGGTCCACTTGGATCCCTGCGGGAACTTTGCCGCTCCTGACATGCTTTTAACTTTGATTTTTATTGGTCATTTGATTTGCCCATTTTTAGACATCTCTTATGGCGGAGTGCTTGGGTTGGTTGCCTTGCCCAGACTACCTCTATCACCCATATTTACGCTGAGTAAGGGGAGAGAAACAGACTTTTGGCCTTTCAGGCATGGCTGTGATGGTGACATGTCTACTGGGGCAATCGGCTAGGGCGATGTGCAGTGTGTGAAGGTGGCCCTGCTGAGGCGCGAATCTTAATGACTCGGGAGGGAACTTTGGACTCCTAACGCGGACTTCTCATAACAGAAGTGCTGCGATAGCGTGGCAATGTTGAAAAAAACATCTTTTTATGGATTTTTTTGTTGATAGTAAAATTTAATAAGAATTTGGAGGGTGAAGGAGAACGAATGCCCCACGTTGGGGCGAGACTCAGAGGTCTAAAAGAATTTCCAATTTTATTCAAAAATTAAAGAAATACATGGGGACTGAAGCCACAAAAATAGTGAGAGAAAGGTCGGATGACCTGATTGAAAATGGCAAGGAGAGAATTACGGAAAGAATTTGGAGACTCCGGCGGGGCCGGAGTTGCTTGAAGAAGGAGGAGGGCGCGGTGCCCTGCAAGATGGAGAGAATCCAGATGGGCTGGAGGGGAGAAAGGAAAAAGTGGGCCGCGAGGGGCCAAATAGGGAGGTGCGCCACATGGGGCGCGAGATGGATAGGTGCCGCGTGGGGCACAGGAAGGAGACGTGCCACGTGGGGCACTGGATAAAGATATGCCATGTGGGGCATGGGAAGGAGATGTGCCTCGTGGGGCACTACAAGGAGTTGTGCCATGTAAAGGAGTTGTGCCACGTGGGGCACGGAAAGGAGTTGTGCCACGTGCGGCACGGAAGGGAGGGTAAGGATTACAAAAGGGGGCGCGATGCCCGGTGCAGGGAAATGAATCGAAGAAAAGATGAAAATAAAATGCCTCTCATGGGGAGGGAATGTGGAGAATCCACGGGAAGGTGCTGAGAAGCACAAAAGATGATTGAAATGAAGAAGGAGAAGGTGGCGGAGGGCCCTTGGTCTTTTGCCTTGCTCGGCATTTAGGCTCCCGCTTGGGAATCGGCATTTTGACCCTCAAGTACTTCCTCATAAATTTTGCCCAGCAGGTAGATGGTCTTGCTTTTTTCGGAGGGATTGAACGGCTCTCATGGATTGGATTGCTGACTTCCGTCGGAATTTCAAGCAACAGTGGTAACTCCCTTGGAATGTAGTGCGATGAAATGGTGGGGAGCTCCACTGGTGGAGTTGGAAACAACAAAGAGGGGACCGTGCCCAAGGATTGTATAGTGTTTGATATAGAAGGGGGCACGTCTCCTTGAGTAATTGATTGTGCCAATGATTTGGCCTGGAATGCGCGAGCACAATCTGCATGGTTGACCCTTCACGAGAGGGGAAGGTTCACAACAATGGTGTGGGGGTCATGAGAGCCTAGAGGGAGAGATTCCCTATGAGTACTTGAATGTGCACTGTTGGCAACTGGCATGATTGGCATAGATTTAGAAGGCTTCTTGACGGCCATGGATGGAGGGGTGGACTTCCGCTCAGTGAAAATGCCCAGTATATTGACAATGACCAGCATGCGAGAAATGTAATCTTGGATTTTGAATAGCATGCTTGTCCCAGAGCTTCCTTATTTTGCAGAATGGCTCACTGCTACTTAAGGGGTACAACCGCTCCGTTGGATGGGGTGGATGTGGATGGATGGAGGGCTATATGGCCAGTGGAGGCGCGATGGGTATGAAGGGGAAGATTTGCTCAGGTTCGGTTGCCAATTGTGTCGGCGCAGTGGGAGGTGTAATGGTTGGTGTAATGGTGGGTAGAGGCTTAATAATGGAGGGTTTGATGATAACAGATGGCAGTGTAGGAGGGGTAGGTAAATGGCATACGAACATGACCTCGGAAGGCTCATCATCATAACACCAAGCGGTTTCCCAGATGGGTTGGGCATTGGCAACCTCAGCCCGAGCAACAGGCAATGGTGGAGGTATGGGAGCTGGAGCTGGTATGGATACCGGAGCAGGTGCAATGTAGGGCACATGAGCTTTTCATTATGGGGGTGTCGTAGGGGCCAGTTGGAGGTGTTGGGT
Organism: Colocasia esculenta; assembly: GCA_014218235.1. Lineage (NCBI taxonomy): Eukaryota > Viridiplantae > Streptophyta > Magnoliopsida > Alismatales > Araceae > Colocasia > Colocasia esculenta. The sequence continues at coordinate 61,889 of JACBKR010000444.1, forward strand.
CCAAGGAGGACGAATCAGTGGACGTCTGTGTGGAGGCATGTTGTGGTAAATGGGAGTTTTTGGAGGGTGATATGATGTGAATGTTGTATGGTGGTGAGGTGGATGGCGTCCACAGATCCGTTCTTTCTTGGATTAATTTGATGAAAAAGATCTACGATCAGGGAGTCCATAAATGTGTCTGGATGTAACGTCTCCGCTCGTAGAGCTCTTCCATGGTTTCGATCTGATCATGGCCAGGATGTGCTTGAACCTCGAAGTAGAGTTGGAAATGATGATTTTATTTTCTTTGACTCCGAGAGCACACACTGCATTCTTGTAGCCATTGACCTCCAACGGTCAGTAAATTTTACAAATGCCTCGTTGGCCCCCATCTTCTCAGATACTAGATCCGTGATAGAGAGATAGGGGCTGACGCGGTCGTTTTATCTCTGAAGGATTTTTTTATGAAGGGGGCGGAAGTCTCCTGCCTCACTTGGATCTAGAGAGTAGAACCATTCGAGTGCAGGGCCGCTAAGAGATTTTCTAAATAAAAATGCCACGATAATGGGGTCACATTGCCAACGTGAAGACTCATGGAGAAACTCCTTGACATGAAGGTAGGGATTACCCGTGCCATTGTACAATCGGTACGACGACACCTCCGAAGGATGTATATAAATTTGGGGGAGAGCCGGCATGGCGGCAACGGGGTCACCCATGGGATTGGAAAGCTTATTTATTTGAACCTCCAGATTTTTCAATTTCTGAAGAAGAGCATGTTGGAGTGGAGTAGGTTGCCGCTAGGCATATGAGGGAGTACATGGGGGTGGCCTTGAATTAATGGGCCTTCCCAAGGGGTGGTCTGTACGGACCGGAGCACGGGAATACAAATGGCCAAGGGGCCGGGGTGTTGAGAATGTACAGGGGAATGTGGCGAAGTCACCAGAATATACAAAGGCGGGTGCCTGGGAGAAGGAGAGAGGGGAGGAGTCACACCCTCACTAAAGATTGAATCAAGCTGAGTTGTTGTTGAGGGTGAGTGATCTATTGCAGCAGGACATTTGGACAGTGGGTCCTGGCAGGGGAAGGCTCTTGCCGAGTTTTGATGGAGGTATATGTGAAAGGACATCAAATTGGTTAGTGCGCAGTGTGCGACATAACCATAAGAGGTGGAAGGTTGTCCCTCACTGTGGTGAAATGGACGGTCATGGGACTGGAAAGATTGGCCATCTGAATTATCCTCATAATCCACATAATTAAATCCAGCATGATGATTTTGATCCATTTTAACAAGGCAAGCAATCAAACAGGTTGAACAAAGATTAATCAATCGATAATGGTTCAATCAAGTTATGATGCTTAGCATTTGTTTTTAGGAGTTCCACAATTAATTAATGGATTGAATGAGCATGTGTCACTCCAGGTGAGATCCTAGTTGGGTAGAGTATGAATACTTCGGGGTGCAACTAGACTCACCTCTCACCACGCAATGGGATAGCTAACCCGGGTGAACGGAGGGGTACAACCAGCTCGGTACGCCGTGAGGGAATCCACGGGGTACAGAGACTTATGGCGTTCCAGGAGAAGGTTCGCTAGTCCAAAGGGACGGAATGCCCAATGGAGAGCTTGCCTTCACCGGAAGGGTGTGTGGAGCCTAGGATATGAGGGAAGGAGGTCCCCCGACCGATGCAAGAATGCCCTGTATGCAGCAGTTATAGAAAAAATGATAGTAAAGGGGCGCGTTTCTATCAGTCAGTCAAATCGCGTCCGGTACAGTGGCCGCTATTTAGCTTAGTCGCATCCAGTCACCTGGCCGTGGATCTGAAAGCCCCAGAAGGCTGCCAGAGCCGCGGTCGGTCCCTGTGGATGGACTGTCAGACAGAAACACGTCGGCTTTGGCCGCCGCGACAAGAAAGTGAAACGCATCCTCTGTGCGGGACGCGATTCCAAATAGGCACCCGAGAACAAAAAAGAGAGCGGTAAACACACAGTAAGCAGGAAAGATGCACAGGAAATAAAAATTAAGATATACAGAGACACGTCGGGCTTAGCCGCTGCGACACAAATCCAAAACGCATCGGCTTTAGCCGCCGCGATAACAAAGTGAAACGCATCCGGTGAAGTGGACGCGACTTCAGAAAGCCACCCGAGAACAGTAAAAAAGTAGGACGGAAGGATAGATGTATATAAAAGAAACAAACGAAAAAAAAATCAAACACACAACATGTTTGCAGGGTATAAAGAAACTATAAAAGAAGGAGAGTGCCACGTGGGGCACGATGGAGAGGGGTAATCAAAAGGAAAACACAAAAAGAGGCCCCACCATGATCGTCAATTTGTAGGTATCGTTTTCCGTTCCCTTTTTAGGGGGGACGAAGAAGAACGACCCACGAAGAGGGATGATGAACGTGAGATGAAAACGTGATCGCCAGGTACGCGAGGGTACTGAATGGAAGATGCACGCACGAATGGGGTGCGGGTGGAAGAAGTGATCGCGAATAATACCTATTGGAGCGTAGGGAGGTTGCGCGGGGATGTGGGTTCCTCTTCTTCTACGAGCACGGCCGACCGTGGTTAGAAGGCGCTTTCCGTTGATGATTACCTTGAAAAAGAAAGAGACAAGAAAGGAAAAGGGAATTACCTAAATAAGGTGTAGTATCGAATCCAAAAGAATGAAATGAAAATGAATAAGAACATGGGGAACGACTACCTTGTAGTGGCTTAAACCTCTAAAAATATGGTGTGTGTGGGTAATGCATGCATGTGTGTGTGTGCGAAAGGTAAAAAGGTGCCACGTGGGGCCCGGAGGAGATGGATAAACAAAGGAGAAAGAGAAAAGGGGGGGGGGTGCTTCCCCAAATGGTGGATGGCACGGCAGCGCTGCTTGAATGGACAGAGGAAGGAGAGGAGGGAGATACTCCTGCCTCGCTCCGATTCGCATGAAGAAGACGAGGGGACGCTGGCTCGAGCTCCAAGGGAAGGAACGAATGGCTTGAAGTAGATGGACCCTTGTGCAGGAGGTCGAGGCGAGAATCCGGCCAGGGCTTCGCCGCAGTGAATGGACCCCCATGAACCAACTGACCTCAGATCTGTATTTATAGGCAACAGATCCTGAATCATGTCAGCTATAGTGGACGGCGTCTCTGATTGGAGACACATCTGTCATGACACGCCGCGATTAAGAAGTGTCACTTTTCCCGCTTGATTTGACATTATAGGGTACAGGCTATGGTTCAGAATCGCGTCGGGGACGTCTGCCGCATTCTTGAAACGCGTCGACCTACCACGCCGTGACGTCATTTTGGGCACGTGGCCATAAATGCGACGACTTCCGGGGGTCTAGGGTTCAAGTACAGGAACTAATCGTGTCGGCGGCCAGGGCGGACGCGATTCAGACATTCCTCGGGATTCAAAGTACGGGCACTTCAGTGCGACGACTTTTGGGGCCTTGGGTCTAATCGCGTCGGCCATGGTCGACGTGTCTCAGATTTGAAACGCGTCGACATTCTCGGACGTGACAAAGCATTTATGAATTTTATTTATAAAAATCATGCCAAAATTGACATTAGAATCGCGGCGCTCACAGCGGATGCGTTCATGGCATTGGGTATTTTCCATAAATAAAATAGGTAAATTCCTTGTTGCGTCGCATAAGGCCACCGCGATAAGGTTCATTTGGCCTTGTCGCGTCCCACATGCCCGGCGCGACTATGGAATCGCGTCGAACATGTCGGACGCGTTTCTAATGTGACCACTAAGCCCGTCGCGACTTCAAAATGCACTCACCAGACCCGTCGCGACTTGAAAAAACATTGCCTATGACATTGGCCAGCCTTGGAATGGAGGGGAAAGCACCAGGGAAGGAGGGGTGAGATCCAGAAAGGTGGAAAAAAACACTCCTGCATGGCAAAATGAGGGTCATTTGTGGCGTTATGACGCAATATGAAATTTACCTGCGGTGGAGTCAAAATCGCATGTCTACAGTAGTCTCCGCGGCAGGCTGAGGAGACGGGCCATAGTAGACGGCGTCTTCCTGTGAGCAGTGTTCCCTAGTATTGGTTCATCACCCTCGGGGTATGCCCCTCAGGGATCTGTTATTCCTTCTTTCTGCACTTGTACTTTGCTATGGTGGGATTGTACTAGATTCATATGTGTGTGGACGCTTTCCTTCATTGTAGTATAGTTTAGGTGTTTTTGATGTTCTTTCTTCCGTTACATATCTGTTAGACTGATCCTGAAACCTTTCCGGGTCTTTGGATCCGTAGACGGTGATGTCGATGGTCGAATCCTGGGGGAGCCGAGGATCCAAGCGTAGGGGGCCGTTACATCTAACAAATATCTTCCGTCAAAAATTTTTCAAAAAATAGGGATGAATATCCGACCATTAAGTTCGTCAGGAAATTCATCCAAATTTCTCACAGATTGTTGACGAATTCAAATACGTCAAAAAGTTTGGACGATTTTTTCAACAAATAATTTCATGGAAAAAAATTTGAAACATTCGAACAAAAAAATTTCGATCAAACATTTCGATCGAAAATTCCGTCACTTGTCATTTCCCGTAGACTCAGATGACACAAGTAATTGATATATACTTATATGTCCTGAAATTCCATGTAGGAGCCTGACATGGCTCTCGTGTTGGATACCTTCACTCTGTCCAAGCATGACACATTAGTTTCCATTAGATTGCCCTTAGTTTCGTGCCCAGGACGAAATCTTTGCCCGTGCTTCTCATTTTAATCTCTGACATGCTCTGGCCGTCGATAAATGGTTTTCCCATCTCCTTCAAGCTCACAATCCCCACACCTTCCCCTACTCCGCGGAACTTAGAATCAGTGACTCTCCAGAAATTTAATACGCTCCTCGAATAAAGAACACATGCATACGCTTGGCCCGAAGGCACTGGAGATACAGTTTGTCAAGCACTCGTACATTGCTCTCTATTTTTCCTTCTTCTATAAGTACGTAACTTAATCCTTGGGCTGCAAATTAAGGACACCAAGAAAATTTGGGGCCCCGGTGCAATGCAACACAAATGTCTTCTTCCCCTCCACTTAAAGACCGAAGAAGGAAAAGCATGGCACAACTTGTTATGTTTGAGAATTCTCTCTGTGTGATAGGCCACTTGGGATGGAGCTCATTGGGTTTCATGGCATAAGTAACGTTGCCAAGGTGATCATGCACAAGGTGAGGCCTTCCATCTGTGTTTATCAAAATGGGACGTCCGTTTTGCTCCAAATTTTATTCACAGGTGCTAAACGTGTGATGTATTGTCCTCACTTGTTGGCTTCATGCCAAACATTCATTGATGTCGTCCAAGGCTTTCTGTACATGCATGGTTGGCTACTTCTCTCCGCTTCCAGAAATCTGTGCAAGCCCCTGTTGAGATGCATAGCGGCAATGGGACTTCAAAGAAGAGAAGGAGGGGTAGCAGGATCTTTCGTCTGAAAACGTTCTGCGATCCTGGCCACCCCGTTCACTTCAAAGCAGGTTCTTCGTTCCAGGAGAACGTGTCGTCCCTGCTCGAGTTCGGTAACCAAGAAGAGAGTTTGCATGGGCCAGCAACACGCTGTTGGTCCTTCCAACTTGAAGTCCACCGGAATCCGCCTTCTTCCGTCTTGCTGTTCGTGGTGGAGGAAATGGTCGAGAAGTCTCATCCACTTCGTTGCCAACACTGCTCGTTTATTGGTGAACTCCTCCTTACCTAAGAAAAGACATTATATGCTAGTTTTCATTACGGAAAAAATTACTAGAAATCTATTCGGATACTCTGTAATGCACTCGCCATATCTGAATCATCCAACTGAATTCATTAGAGTGGAGATCCTTAGGTATATGTACTGAGGGGATTCCATGAGTATTAGGAATTTTTTTGGGCCAAAAACCCCATGTACTAGAGGTGGGGTGGGAGTGGATGTGAGAGGATTTCTTTCACAAAAAAAGTCTATTACACTCACAGAGTCCCCTGATCAGTGCATGTAAACGAAGAGATCTCCACTCAATTCAATAGCGTGAATAACATTTAATGATGATCTATGGGACATTCATCCCCACTGTACGGAAATAAGAATAACGACATCCCCGACAGCGCCATCCACCTATGTTTTGCACCCAATGGAAGGCAAAATTGCATGATTATCATGAACAAAATCTACCTAAAGTTGAAAATTTTGATCACACGGCATCCTTCAATTAATGGTGATATACCTAATAAACTCAGTCTTTTAGAAACTTGAGTGGAATCCCCTCCTATCGGCAGAACTAAAGAAACCTAGATAGCTAGGAAGATCTTATATTCTTCCATTCCTAACTCGTGATAATGTTGAACCAGATGCATGCAATTTTCTTAGCGTTCATATGAGGGTCTTTTGCAGGTTGGGGTCATCATCTGATATGCAGAAAGAGGTTTCACTTCTTGTTGCCTTCAAAAAATGCGTTCCTGAGGTCTAATGAACACAACTGCAAAGTTAGCGGGAAGAGTCCCTTGGTAGCAATGAGAGAGTCCAGATTGATGGAGGTACAGGGCCTACTAATGCACGGGGTCGTGCACTCTAATGGATTCGGTCATCTGCTTTGTGTAAATGGGATTGAGGCGGGGTCAGAGATCCTTTCAGGATGTCAGATAGTAGAGTTATGGGATCGCATTTGCAAAGGCCTAGAGCTAAGGTACACCTCTCTCTCTCACCATACATTAATGCTTGTTCACAAATTACATCATTAAACATGTTAACTAATCAAATTAGAAAAATACACATTACACTCATACAAGTACCTCACCTTTATAACATCATAGTAAAGTAGAAAAGTACAATCATTTGGATAACGCAAGTTTTAATTATCACCATGGAACACAATGCACTCCTCACCACTAATTAACGAACAGAAATAATAGAAGAGCGCCGGAGATTCTCCCACAAATCACAGTTGCAGGTACTGTTGCATCTTTAAAATATCGTTTCTCACTACGTTGGTACCCATAAGTTTTTGCTTTATTTTGGAAGGAAGGTGAGCTTGATGGACACAGCAAGGAAGGGAGCAATGGACCTGCGGCTCATCCACGGTGTAGCGTACGGCGAGCCTTGGTTCGGCCTCTGGGGCTACAGATTCGACCGAGGCGGCTACGGCGTCACCCTGCAGATGTACCAGCGATCCGTCGACGCCCTGCGACGTCTGCCGCTGTGCTTTCTTCTTCCCCACTACGGCAGCTCCAGGCCAGAACTCGCCTTTATCATCACCAAGTACCAGGCAATGGCAAGTCACTCCCTGGTTACCCTCGGCCACCTCCTTCAGTTCATGCTGGACCTCAAGGGCCGCCTCCTCCCCGACGCCTTTGCTGCCATGGACTACCGCCGAATCACCATGGAGCCTGCTTGCCGGTGGTCGACCAGGCGGCTGGAGATGGCGGCCCAGGTAATCGTGGACGCCTTGAGGCGGGCTAACTTCAGGTGGGTTTCGCGGCAAGACGTCAGAGAGGCCGCCCGTGCGTACGTCGGCGACACCGGCCTCCTGGACTTCGTCCTCAAGTCCCTCGGCAACCAGGTGGTTGGCAACTACGTCGTCCGCCGCATGGTGAACCCCGCCACCAAGATCCTCCAGTACTGCCTGGAGGACGTTTCCGGGGAAATGGCCACAGTAAGCGGCCCAAAACCGCCCGGAGGCGACCCCAGAAGCGAACGGGTGGTCAGGCTGCAGACGACTAGGGTTCAACTGAAGAAGGACCTGTTCTCCCTGTACAAGTATGTTCTCATGGACCAGAACCCAGCGCCCGCCACCGGGGTCTTCGCAGCCGTTCCCGTGGCCGTGAAGACGATCCTGGACACGAAGCTACTGGTAAAAGATTACTGGAAAGATCCGGCTTTGGAGAGTAAGGTGGGAGGGGAGGACCGCAGCATCAAGCTTTTGTGCACCGTCCACCCAAGTATCGGTGCCGGAGGGGAAGGCCGGAGGCAGGCACTGCCACCATATGAACTGTTAACTTTACCCGGGCATGCCACCATTGGAAACCTCAAGATGGCTGTAGAGAGGACCTTCAGGGACATGTATCTGGGTCTGACGACCTTCGCGGCGAAGAAAGTAGTCGACGTCGATGCTGAAGACTCGGAGTTGGTCTTCGGAAAGATCGAGACGGGAAGCCGTCTCGTCATCAGCGGGACGGTCGATCGAGGAGCAGTCGGCAGAGAAGGAACGTACGAGGGCTGTGACAGGGCCGTGGACTGCAGGTGCGGCGTGAAGGAAGAGGACGGTGAGCGGATGGTGGGCTGCGACATCTGTGGTGTGTGGCAGCACACCCGCTGCGCGGGGAGAGCCGACGGAGAGGGCCTGCTGGCGTTCTTCATCTGTGGACAATGCCAACACGACATCGCTCTCCTCCCGTCGTTCCTCCCATGAAAGAGATTAAAAATAGGGTTTCTTACATATTATTCCTATATATCTTAGCGATCCCCAAGTAAATCCCTCGATTCTTCATGATTGTAATAATCCCCTGAAATCATTATGTTAAAAAAAAAAACTCTCTACCGTTTCATTTTCTTAAAATTAAAATTGAATGCTAACTAGAGTTTCACGGGATAAAATGGTAATATGAACTTAAATCTATAAGGTGGCGAGCATCGTCATCCGCGCCCTGGCCTACATCATTGGACTACTCTTCGTCGTATTTATTTCTGAGATATAATGTCTATAAATTTCTAATTAAAAAAAAAACGACACAGTTTACCAAATATAGCAAGAACAACCAAACGGGACTATCCAGTTATCTCGTTGACCAGACAGATAAAGGAATACTTCGCAAATACGAAGAAATTATATCGATCTAATCAAGTCGTCGGTGGACAGAGAGATTTGTTTGCAGAACATATTATAAGCAACGAGCGGAAGCAAAAACACAATAATTCAATACTAAATTAAGACGAGAAATGTTGCAAGATTGGTAAAATGTGTGTACGATCTAAATGTGTAAGATAATACCATTCCTAGGCATGCATCTAACGCATGACACGATCTTATTATAGTGCACATATAATTTAAGGTAGTTTGGACTATACAATTTGTATGTCCTACATCCACTGTCTACATATGCACATGACGTATAAACACATCCAAACCAATTACAAAACACACACACACAATCAAACAAGTTGAGAAAATCACACACATAAATCTGAACTTAGATCCACACAATTCGTACTGATAATCTAAATCAGTATCCCACAGAACACACACGATGAGAAGAAGCAGAGTATTGCAGAAGTAAATAGATAAGCTCCAAGATGATCCAATGATTCTTGTGTTGCTGGAGGACGATGAGATCAGTGTAGATCCGAAGAAGCAATGACGATCGAAGCTGAATTATGACCAATTTCATAGCCTTCAACACCTTCCACTACAAGAAAAGTGAGATTTATTTCCGTCAAAACACCGTAAGTAGAGACCCGCAAATCATAAGCAAAGGTCCGACGGCAAAGGACTACGGCCATAGTCCACATTCACATCTGTTGGCCCACTTACGGTTGGCAGCAAAACTAACCTAAAGGGGGGGGGGGGGGGAGGTGAATAGGTAATTTGAAAAATTAAAATAAAATCACCATTTGAAAATTTTTGGTTAGTCTAAATAAGCGTGTAATTAAATGCGCGGAAGTAAGCACATAAGGAACACAGATATTTATCTTGGTTCGGACCTCCTATCAATCAGGAGTCCTACGTCCAATCCCCAAGCAAGCTCTTGGGAAT
>JACBKR010000445.1:0-90273 GCA_014218235.1 Colocasia esculenta
GAGAACAATCACACAAAAGGACACAGGAGATTTATCTTGGTTCGGCCCTTCCCACATGGAAGTCCTACGTCCAGTCCCAAGCAAACTCTTGGGATTTCACTAACCGAAGGTACAGTCCCCTTCAAGGACACTACAACACCTGGATACCCCACCAGGTCTTCTTCTCTTTCCGGGCAAGAAGGCAGCCCACTTCTTTTCTAGGCTCAGAAGCAAACCTACTTCTTTTACAGGTCAGAAGTAAACCTCCTGGAACAAACCCCAGTGCGGTTCTGCTAGACTTAAACCCCCAGCTAGGTCCTGTTGGTACAAACCCCAACAAGGTTCTGCTAGACACTAACCTCTAGCTAGGTTACACACTGTATACAGTCCTACAGCTGGACAGAAATCTTTCTTAGAAAAGAAAGATCAGACTGAGAGCTATTACAAGATGAACGCTCAGGACTTAGCTAACAGTCACAGACTCTCCCCAAGATTACAATGAGCATAGGGAGAATGGAAGAGAAGAAGGCTTGAAGGCGATGAAGACTTCTGCTTTGAAAGCTTCTGTAGATTTTTGGCTCGAGCTCTTCTCTCTTTCTCTGAGTGTTTGTGGCGTGAAGGTTCCTCACTGGTTGTACACTCCTTCAAAGATATTCAGGAAAGCTCTTTTTGTTTCTTCAGCCATGCTTCATCTTTTATATGAGCAGCTTTTGAAAAGGATCCGTTGGAGTTCTAGCCGTTGCTCATCTCCTCTTCATTTATCTTAATCAGACTCTGATGGTCTTTGAGGTCTGTACAATAGAAGAAAGTGTTAGCATAAAAGAGTGTTATGATAAACGATGTATAGTACTGTGCTTCTGCTAACATACTGAAAATAGTAGGTCATATCTTTTTCTGACAAGATTATGCATGCAGCTTTTTGTCAGAAGATATTTGACTTTTCATTTAAGCGCCAAAAACACTTTCAAAATATTCAAGAGAAATTGTTGTTCATTTACAAGTAAATCGTTGCAAGTTTATGAACAACTCGATGTGAAAGACAAGTCGTTATGATCATTGAAGAAATCGTTATGAGCATGACTTATGAAATCGTTATGGAAACGACTTCTTAACAAATCGTTATGAGCATGACTTATGAAATCGTTATGGAAACGACTTCTTAACAAATCGTTATGAGCATGACTTATGAAATCGTTATGGAAGCAAATCGTTGTGATCACCTGAAGAAATCGATGTGATCACTTATGAAATCATTATGCAAGCAAATCGATGTGATCACTTGAGGAAATCGATGTGATCACTTATGAAATCGTTATGCAAGCAAATCGATGTGATCACTTAAGAAATCATTATGAAAGGAAAATCGATGTGAGGGCAAATCGTTGTGCTCACTTATCAAATCATTATGAGCCTTAGCGAATCGTTGTGAGAACCAAATCGATATAAGAGCAAATCGTTATTCTCACTTATCAAATCGTTATGAGCCTTAACGAACCGTTGTGAGAACCAAATCGTTGTTCTCACTTATTAAACGTTATGAGCCTTAACAAATCGTTATGACTAGCAAATCGATGTAAAACTTATCAAATCGTTATGAGAACGAAATCGATGTGAACAAATCGTTATGGCTATAAAAAGAATCGTTGTGAGTACTAAACGAATCGTTATAGCGCTTTATAAAATCAATTAAAAAACAAATCGTTGCAACGCTTATTAATTTGGCACTTGAACTGAAATCGATGTATATAGATTAGACATCGATTTATCATTTTAGTGCACCATATTGCATCAATGTGAGACTCAGCATTTTGCTATGAGATTGATGCGACACAGATGAAACAAAATATTCAATTTAAGTTACATCATAAATTTTATTATCACCAAAATACAAGAACAAATAGAGAGTGGTTCAACAATCTCCCCCTTTTGGTGATGACAAAATTTATGAGAATTTTCTGACAAGAATATATATAAAGCATAGAGGTTTCAGAAAATTCATACAAACTCTCCCCCTTTTTGTCACTAACCAAAAGGAAGGATCTTACCATGGATTTCTCTCCCCCTTTGAGAGAATTTCTTACCATAGAGGGGTTCAACAATAATAGTTGATAAGGAATGACTCCCCCTTAATCTGTGCTCCCCCTAATCATGAGACTCCCCCTTAATGTGAGGCAAGTCAGATCTTGTTGCTCTTGACCTTTGACATATTGTTTGTCAAGTCTTCAAGATTTGTATCTGTATATAAAAAAACTTGCAAACATTGTTAGTAGCATTGTAGTTTACTGAATATAACAAACAAAAATGAGGTTTAAAAACAGAAAACTAAATCTAAAGGATGACTACTTCCTCTTCAGATTGGAATGAAGTGAAGAGTTGGTAATCACCAATCGGATGTTTTTGAGCATCCCTTAACCATACCCATTTGAATGCCTTTTCCTTTTGTTCATCAAGAGTAGATAGGCATTTTCTTCTTTAATGTTGAAGCTACCTGAGGAGTTGTTTACAGAAGATGTCTCCTGAGAAGTTACTTGGATTTTATGAGCCTTATCCTCAGCTTTTTCATCATCAGAAGCTTCTTCAACGCTTATTCTTCAGAGATATCCTTTTTGAAAAAGATATGAGGCTCCCCCTCAATCTGAGGTTCCTCCTTTATCTCTTCTTCTTCATGTGGAAGGATAACTTCCTGAGGTGCTTCCTGTTGCTCCCCTTGAGTGGCGACAGTTAGAGATGATGGAGTTATAGCTTCCTGTCTTGTTTCTTTAAACACTTGAGCATCAGTAGGTATTTCATCCGTAGTGGGTATTCTTCATATGTGAGCTTCAATTTGTCCCACATATCTTTAGCAGATATACATGCGGATACTTTACTGAATTCTATTTTAGATAAAGCACAACATAAATAATTCTTTGCTTTAAAATTCAATGATAATTACTTTTATCTGCAGCTGTAATAGCAGTAGTGCCTTCAGCAGGAACAATAACAAAATCACCTACCTCAATTACCTGCCACAGATCAAAGTCTGTGCCTCGAATGAAGCATTCCATTCTCATCTTCCAGTATTGGTAGTCCTCTCCATCAAAGAATGGATGTCTGGTGACTGATTGACCTTCAGCATATCTTGAGCTGCCATGGATCTTTGCTCTAAGATCGTTGGATCTTCTTTGAATGTTCAGAGACCCGCTCTGATACTACTTGTTGGTCCTTTCGGTATGGCAGCAAGCTAGCCTAGAGGGGGGGGGGGGTGAATAGGTTTTTCTGAAATCTGAAATAGAAACTTAAACACAGAAATTAACACTTGAAAGTTTGGTTAGATTAGTGAGATAAAGAGTAGCAGTGCGGAAGTAAGAGAATAATCACACAAAAGGACACAAGAGATTTATCCTGGTTCGGCCCTTCCCACATAGAAGTCCTACGTCCAGTCCCCAAGCAAACTCTTGGGATTTCACTAACCGAAGGTACAGTCCCCTTCAAGGACACTACAACACCCTGGATACCCCACCAGGTCTTCTTCTCTTTCCGGGCAAGAAGGCAGCCCACTTCTTTTCTAGGCTCAGAAGCAAACCTACTTCTTTTACAGGTCAGAAGTAAACCTCCTGGAACAAACCCCAGTGCGGTTCTGCTAGACTTAAACCCCCAGCTAGGTCCTGTTGGTACAACCCCAACAAGGTTCTGCTAGACACTGACCTCTAGCTAGGTTACACACTGTATACAGTCCTACAGCTGGACAGAAATCTTTCTTAGAAAAGAAAGATCAGACTGAGAGCTATTACAAGATGAACGCTCAGGACTTAGCTCACAGTCACAGACTCTCCCCTAAGATTACAATGAGCATAGGGAGAATGGAAGAGAAGAAGGCTTGAAGGCGATGAAGACTTCTGCTTTGAAAGCTTCTGTAGATTTTTGGCTCGAGCTCTTCTCTCTTTCTCTGAGTGTTTGTGGCGTGAAGGTTCCTCACTGGTTGTACACTCCTTCAAAGATATCAGGAAAGCTCTTTTTGTTTCTTCAGCCATGCTCATCTTTTATATGAGCAGCTTTTGAAAAGGATCCGTTGGAGTTCTAGCCGTTGCTCATCTCCTCTTCATTTGTCTTAATCAGACTCTGATGGTCTTTGAGGTCTGTACACATAGAAGAAAGTGTTAGCATAAAAGAGTGTTTATGATAAACGATGTATAGTACTGTGCTTCTGCTAACATACTGAAAATAGTAGGTCATATCTTTTTCTGACAAGATTATGCATGCAGCTTTTTGTCAGAAGATATTTGACTTTTCATTTAAGCTCCAAAAACACTTTCAAAATATTCAAGAGAAATTGTTGTTCATTTACAAGTAAATCGTTGCAAGTTTATGAACAACTCGATGTGAAAGACAAGTCGTTATGATCATTGAAGAAATCGTTATGAGCATGACTTATGAATCGTTATGGAAACGACTTCTTAACAAATCGTTATGAGCATGACTTATGAAATCGTTATGGAAGCAAACGTTGTGATCACCTGAAGAAATCGATGTAATCACTTATGAAATCGTTATGCAAGCAAATCGATGTGATCACTTGAAGAAATCGATGTGATCACTTATGAAATCGTTATGCAAGCAAATCGATGTGATCACTTAAGAAATCATTATGAAAGGCAAATCGATGTGAGGGCAAATCGTTGTGCTCACTTATCAAATCATTATGAGCCTTAGCGAATCGTTGTGAGAACCAAATCGATATAAGAGCAAATCATTATTCTCACTTATCAAATCGTTATGAGCCTTAACGAACCGTTGTGAGAACCAAATCGTTATTCTCACTTATGAATCATTATGAGCCTTAGCAAATCGTTATGACTAGCAATCGATGTAAAACTTATCAAATCGTTATGAGAACGAAATCGATGTGAACAAATCGTTATGGCTATAAAAAGAATCGTTGTGAGTACTAAACGAATCGTTATAGCGCTTTATAAAATCAATTAAAAAACAAATCGTTGCAACGCTTATTAATTTGACACTTGAACTGAAATCGATGTATATAGATTAGACATCGATTTTATCATTTTAGTGCGCCATATTGCATCAATGTGAGACTCAGCATTTTGCTATGAGATTGATGCGACACAGATGAAACAAAATATTCAATTTAAGTTACATCATAAATTTTATTATCACCAAAATACAAGAACAAATAGAGAGTGGTTCAACAAGGGGGAGCAAGAAATTGAGCAAGAGGTAGCAGCATCACAGGGGGAGCAAATTGAAGATGCTCCTGTAAATGAAAGGCCTAATGAAGTTCATATAGAGGTCGAGGAGCAAGTGGAAAGGAGAAGCAAAAGCAAGAAAATTGCTCACAGAAAGCAGAGGAAAACTCAAAAGAAGGTGAACTTAAGGCCTATCTTGAAG
Organism: Colocasia esculenta; assembly: GCA_014218235.1. NCBI lineage: Eukaryota > Viridiplantae > Streptophyta > Magnoliopsida > Alismatales > Araceae > Colocasia > Colocasia esculenta. The sequence goes on from JACBKR010000445.1 coordinate 5,365, forward strand.
AGGTTGGATGATCACGGTGAGATCTTGACCTCAGTTCAGTCAGATGTGAGTTCTGTTATTGTGCGCCAGGAATCAATGTCCAATGATGTTTCTCAATTAAGTAATGCCATGAAATGGTTCAATAAGGAATTGAGCACTATGAAAGTAATGGTGTCTGAGATTTTGAAGGCAGTAGGACCTACAGATTCTACTCTTCGCCCTTCTGTCCCTCAGAGCACTACAAGCGATGTTCCTAGGCCATCAGGGCCCTCCCCTCAAGAGTGTGGACCTCCAGGGCAAAATGAAGGTATTTCAGGGCCATCCGGGCCCATTGATGTTGAACAAGAGGAGCAGCCATCAGGGACTTTAGTTGAGGCGCCAGCAGGGCCATCAGGGCCAAGTATTTCAGTTCAGCCATCTGAGAGTTTGCAAATTGAAGATTCTAATATCAGTCAGGGGTTTGGGCCATCTGGACCGGGAGAGGAGATTCTTATCTGAGTGCAACCTGTAGCTGAAAGAGCAGAACATGCTGTAGCTCCTGAGCCCCCTGCCACTTCTACTCTTCCCACTCCAGCCCCTCTTTCTCCACCTACCTCATCCACTGCACCTCCAGCTCCAACCACCTTTAAACGACCCCGTCCAAGACCTATATCCTCTCCTACACCATTTCCTTCTCAATCTGGTTCATCTCCTGTTTCTTCCACCATTATTCCTCCTCCCTCATCTTCTCTTCAGATTCCTCCAACATCATCTTTAGCTGGACCCTCTTCTTCTTCTGGTCCTTCCTCCTCAGGACCCTCTTCTCTCCCTACCATAACTCCTGCCTCAATCTTCCATCCACTTACACCTCCTATCTTATTACTATTATTCCTGAGGGTGCCTAACTCACTCAGGTGAAATCCAGGATATCAAGGATGAATTTGAGATAGCAATACTTCATTCAGTCCTGGCTGTGGCACCCATACTCATAGGACAGGCTCTTCTAATCCTGTCTCTAAAAAGAGGAGACTCACTTCCACCCATCATGTCTCCTCTGAAACTTGTTATCCTCCCCTTTGGTTTTCCCTTTCTATCTCCAATAAGCAGAAACTTATCTTTGAAGAATATCTTCAAAAAGTAGTTTTTGCCCACATTTTTGGCCTTCCCTTCCAAAATCTTTCTGATCATCTTACCACCATCTTTCCTTACACCTCTCTCTCTAAGGCTCAACAGTCAAAAATTTTCTCCATGACTGAAGCCAAACCTGAAGAGCAGTGGGCTCGGAGCAACAGAGATCTGTACAGTAAATTTCGTCAGGCTCAAGCCGCCAGGTATCCTCCCAGAGAAGCTCCTCTCTCTCTCTCTCTGAATGGTTCCAAATTCATCATAAACATCTTTTTGGACCATTTATTCAGAAGGAAATCAAGTTCATCCGGCAGTATCAGATGTACTGTAACTACTGCTATGTTAATCGCATCCCTTAATCCCAGCTGGGTCAATTCCGTGAAGCCATCAGGACCCTCAGTTCAAGCACAGCTCATTCTGAATCCCTTCAGGTTGATTTTGCTACCTTAGTCATTCCTGATGTAGTGTTCCTTCCCCCTCTCCATGCCTTGATTATGGATTCTTCTGTGGGAACACTTATTTTTGAGCGAGCTGCAAGGGTCATGGCTAGGTTATTTGTGCAAGATGGCCGCGATCTGTCTTTTCTGAGATTTGTCTTCAAGCAATATCTTCAGGGGCATATCAAGGCCGATATCCTGGCCCCTATTCTCTCTGAATGTGACAGGCTGTCTCCTTCTGATTGGACGAAGCTCTATCCCTTGTCTGCTCAGCAGCTAGAAGACCTTAATGCTTCTCAGGCCAGCTCAAATCAACCTCTTTTGACTCACGGTGAATTTTTGGATGCCAACTCTCTTCACCTCATCCGGGATTCCTATCTGACCTGGGTCGAACGATACAAGGTCTTCTTTGATTTAAAGAAGGAGCTTAGATCGCATCAGATTGTCTATCCCCTCAAGATTGATGTCTTTCTTCGGTTTGCCAGTTTTGGGTCCTTCTTATCCTACAAGATAGCCCTCGGCAGTGCTAAATATGGGGATTTCATTTCAGATCAAAGGCAACTTCATATCAAGAGGATGGTTCCCACCATGGGCCCCTCCTATCAAATTGAGTTTGGGGCCTTTCAAGCTTTTTTTGAAGAGCAGGAACGTCAGGCACTCCCTGTCATCAGGCTCTTTGCCTCCCTTTTGTATCCTACTTATTATCTACCTGTACCTCCTCAGAATTAATCAATACATTATTGTTTGGGTGCTCTTCAATCTTTTCTCTTCTTATTTGTCGATGTTTATCTTTTTTCTTAATGGCAAAAAGGGGGAGAAATTTCCTTTTCGCATTTCTGACATACAAAACCTTCATTTTCAGAAATACAAAGTTAGGTCACTTATGCTTATTGATAAGTTTAGTTTTGTTTTGTCATCACCAAAAAGGGGGAGATTGATGATCAGTCTGTCCTCATGTAATTTTAATTAATATTTATTTTGGTGATTAACAAAACTATGTCAAAGATTACTAACACATATTTCATAAGTCTTGAGCACAGGAAATACTACAGGAAAATCAAGCAAATTGGGTAAGTATTACCTTTCAGAAGTAATATTAAGATCAGTATGAAATTTCTCTAAGTCCACATCTATTTTCCTTATGCTACAACGATTTCAGTAAAACTGTAAAGATTTCATCACAACGATTCCTTTAGTCATCGTAACGATTTGCTCATCGCAACGATTTCTTTAGTCATCGTAACGATTTGCTCATCGCAACGATTCCTTTAGTCATCGTAATGATTTGCTCATCGCAACGATTCTTTAGTCATCGTAACGATTTGCTCATCACAACGATTCCTTAGTCATCGTAACGATTTGCTCATCGCAACGATTCCTTTAGTCATCGTAACGATTTGCTCATCGCAACGATTTCTTTAGTCATCTTAACGATTTGCTCATCGCAACGATTTCTTTAGTCATTGTAACGATTTGCTTCGCGCAACAATTTCTTTAGAGCTCATAACAATTTATTTCGCGCAACGATTTCTTTAGAGCTCATAACGATTTGCATCGCGCAATGATTTCTTTAGAGCTCATAACGATTTGCTTCACCCATCGATCTCTTTGTTGAACACAACGATTTGCTCTCCACAATGATTTCTTCAGTGAACATAACGATTTGATTATGTCTTACAACGATTTAGCTGATCATAACGATTCCATAAGTCATAAATGTATTGACTTCTTATGCACAACGATTTGCTACTGGTCAAACCATTGAATCGTCAAAGTCGTCACGCATATCCTTCTGACACCCTTGCATTTAATGTAGACTAAACGTATCTCTGCATGCATGCAGACGATATCATCCATTATCCTGCGTACTCTGTATGCATCTTTTAGATATAGCAAAATGGCATTACTATTTTGGTGAATATTCACATCAACGTTTACTGACAACAAGAGACAGCCTAGCTGTCTACTGTTCTAGCATTTAATGTATGCAGGGCCCTAAAGACATTTTGTCATACAACGTTGGACCATATAGACGCCAGAAGATCCTATCTCTTTGCGTGCACAAATGGATAAAAGACTGTTGACTAGAAGCTTCCAAGTATCAAACAGTCTAACGTCTACCAAAGCTAGAGACAACGGTTACTTCAACGAATACATTTCAAATTGGAGATATAAATACAAGATAGTAGCTCCAGAAGAAAGGTGTGAGAGTTACCAACGAATACTTCAAGCAAGTCTTAGCAACTCAAATCTTCCGTGAGAATCCAAGAGCCAAGAATCTCATTCCTGATCTGTCTCAAGCTCTTTAGCTCTCTATGTTGCAATAGAAATCTTGAAAGAGAGCCTGTGTAGTTTTGAGAGAGACCATTGTGTAGATCTCCTTCTCTCAGGGCTATTTCTGCTTCAGATCGTTGCTTGTTAAAGCTTGATCTAGGGGCTTGATTTCATTGCTCATCTTTTCTGTGTTGTTCCCTTCGTGTGTGAAGGAAGACCTGGTGGGGTATCCAGGGTGTTAGTTTCCTTCGGTTGTGAAGGAAGACCAGCTGAGCTGGGTGTTGTATTGTCCATAGGGGGACTGTACCCTAGTTAGTGAAATCATGAGTGTTGCTCAGGGACTAGACGTAGGACTCCTAAGGAAAGGAGATCCGAACCAGGATAATTCCTTGCGTTGTGTGATTGATTTCTTGTGAGTTTATTATTTATACTAACCTTCATTAACCTATTTCGAAGAACGTCTTTGTGTATGTTTAAGTACATGTACTGACTAAATAATTTTTAAAAGACCCATTCACCCCCCCTCTGGGCTCGTCAGCCGGGCAACAAATAATATATCTGGTAATTAAGTGTAATTGTTCACTTAATCTCCCCATTATTTAAATGGACTTGTCTTCGTTTTATTCATGTGTTTTGCATACCGTTATCAAGTCCCTCTGCCTTCGAGCGCTGAAGGCAAGACGGACAACGTTTTGTTACACACTTCTTTCTTGACTTGGACCACCTCTCCGTTGGGAATACTCCTAACAGGATCATGGACTCCTTGTCAAGGCCTCCGTAAGTCTCCTTAGCTTTGGCGGACGTCCATTGCCGACGAGCTGGTTGTACCATTAAAACCCTTTACACCTTATGGATCAGCATGATCCAACGACCTTAGTGTTCTCTCTTACCTTGGGATCACGCCGGACCTCTGGTCTGTGTTCATAGCACGACTAGTGGGCGATTGTGACTTCCATCAGACTACCGGCACACGACCTAGTGCTGTGCAACTGTTACTATCGCTCGTTTATCGTTGTTTTTACGAATATGTCCCTATCTCATCTACTATCTCTATACTCTCATCTGTTCACATTCTCTCCACACTCTCGTCTATTCGTCTATTACTCTTATCTATACTTGGTACTCTATTTGGCCATACAATTAATTGTCTAAGATAAGAAACATGACGATGCCAGGCAATAGGGCCCAATCTGGTCCTGGGAGGAGTGCCCAAAAAGTGCTATTTGCCCGTGGGAGTTAAAATGATCAGGATGTCGGCATACATCTAGTGCTATTTATACTATCAAGATTTATCTATGACAATCAATCCAAGTGCTATCGTTACTGGTGCACCATTGTGCAACTTTACGTGTTATATCGTTACATGGCCAATCCATTATCATATTTGTTGTGCTATTTTCCATGTACAAGTGTTATCATTCTCTTGCCATCGTTACATCGCTCTCTTGACTATACATGACTATTCTCTCTAGTTATCCTATCTTATAAGACATTAATCACTTAAAGCATGCTTGTTTATATGAGATATTAAGTCCTACTGGGTGTTTATCGCTCATCCTGCGCTATTTATTTCATGTGTTTCAGGTGAGTCTGATGGAGACTACCACACTCACGAGGAAGGGAAGGGGGAGGAGCAGGAGTGACCACACATTTCGACAACCCGTGCTTTCAATTAGTTAGTTATGTTGAACCACTCCTATATTTTACCCTTATATTTTGGTGATAACAAATTTATGATTAATTAAATATATTTAATATCATATTTTCCTAATAAATATAAATTTATGGAATTATCGCTGTGTGTTCTGCACTAAAATGCCACATCGATTTCACTAACAACGATTTGATAAGTGAGAACAACGATTTGCTCTCACAACGATTTGGTTCTCATAACGATTTCATAAGTGAGAAACAACGATTTGATTCTCACATCGATTCGTTAAGTGAAACAACGATTTGGTCGCCACAATGATTTGATAAGTGAGAAACAACGATTTGATTCTCACATCGATTCGATAAGTGCCATAACGATTTGATCGTCACATTGATTTCTCTCTTACATCGATTTGCTTCAAACATCGATTTGGTAAGTGAAACATCGATTTGCTTCAAACATCGATTTGATAAGTGAAACATCGATTTGACCAAAACATCGATTTGATAAGTTCTCATAACGATTTGAACGCCATAACGATTTGATAAGTTTCATAACAATTTGGTTGCCACATCGACTCGATAAATGAAAACATCGATTTGCTCATCGATTTGCCTATCTTTATAATAACAATTTGCTTTTACTTAAACATCGATTTGTCCAAACATCGACTTCATGAAAAACATCGATTTTCTTTATACTCAAATCTTTCAAATATGTTTGGCGCCTAATGAAAAGTCAAAAATATCTCTGACAGAAGATTTTCTTTTATCTCTCTAGATCTCTTCTCTCCTGTCAGACAGAAAGGTGGTCAGTTACTACTTCTAGGAGAAAACATGAAGCATAGAGGTATGTGAGCTTTTTGACAGAAACACTATTTTAGCTAAACACTTTCTTCTATGCTTACAGACCTCGTAGACCACCAAGTGGCTGACAATCTGAAGAAGACAAAGAATAGAAAGATCAGCAACGACTAGAAGAGCTCCAATGGATCTCTTCAACGGATCTATTCAAAGCAGCTCATATAAAAGAAGAAGCAAGGCTGAAGAAAAGGGAAGAGAGCTTTCCTGAAGATCTTTGAAGGAGTGTACAACCAGTGAGGAACCTCAACGACACATACACTCAAAGGAAAAAAGAGAAAGAGCCTGAGCCAAGAAGAAGTGTTCAAGCAACTGAAGCACTAAGCATTCAAGCTCCTTCTCCTCTCTTCACTCTCTCTGTGTGCATCTTGTAATCTGGGGGAGAGAGTCTTTTCGCTGAGAGTTCTTTTAGTTGGTTTTCATTTGTTCCAACTCTCAGCCGTGTTCTTTCTTTTCTAAAAGAAAGATTTCTGTCCAGCTGTAGGACTGTATACAGTGTAGAACCTAGCTAGGGGTTTGTGTCTAGCAGAACCGCACTGGGGTTTGTATCAGGAGGTTGGCTCTTTACATGTAAGAGAAGTGGGCTGCCTTCTTGCCTGGGAAAGAGAAGAAGACCAGTTGGGGTGCTGGTGTTGTATTGTCCTTGAAGGGGACTGTACCCTTAGTTAGTAAAATCCCAAGAGGTTGCTTGGGGACTGGACGTAGGACTTCCATGTGAGAAGGGCCGAACCAGGATAAATCCCTTGTGTTATTTGTGTGATTGTTTATTTGCTTCCGCACTGCTACTCTTTATCACACTAAACTAACCAAACCTTCAAGTGATAATTTTATGTGTTTAAGTTTCTATTTCAGATTTCAGAAAACCTATTCACCCCCTCTAGGTTAGCTTACTACCGTATCAAAAGGGTCAACAAGTGGTATCAGAGCGAGTCTCTTCGACAAAGAAGATCCAACGATCTGAAGAGAAAAGATCCATGGCAGCTCAAGGATTTGCTAAAGGACAATCAGTCACCAGACCTCCATTCTTCGATGGAGAGGATTACCAATATTGGAAGATGAGGATGAAATGCTTCATTCGAGGCACAGACTTTGATCTGTGGCAGGTAATAGAGGTAGGTGATTATGTTATTATTCCTGCTGAAGGTACTACTGCTATTACAACAACAGATAAAATTAAATTATCTTTAAACTTTAAGGCTAAGAATTATCTATGTTGCGCCTTATCTAAAAGAGAATTCAGTAGAGTATCTGCATGTAAATCTGCTAAAGAAATATGGGATAAACTACAGATAACTTATGAGGGAACAGATAAAGTAAAACAAACTAGGATAGATATTCTCGTTTCACAGTATGAGCAGTTCAAAATACTTCCTAACGAAAATATAACTCAGATGTACAATAGATTTTCGAGCATAGTAGTTGGTCTAAGCTCACTTGGCAAAAATCTTTCTGATGAGGAAACTGTCAGAAAAATACTTAGATCTTTAACTATTTCATGGACCCCTAAGGTCACAGCTATTGAAGAAGCCCATGATCTAACCAAGTTTTCCATTGATAAATTAATTGGCTCTCTCATGACACATGAAATCAATATGGAGCAGCTATCTGAAAACTCTTTCAAGAAAAAACTCACTAATGCTCTTAAAGTTGCAGCTACTCCTTCCACCTCTTCTTCTTCTTCTAGTTTAAAGAATACAGGTTCTGAAGACAGTGATGTAGATGAAGTTCTATCCAAACTTCAGAGGATTCTCAAGAAGAAGAAAAATGGATCGAGAAGGATTCAAAAGAAAGAGAGAAAAGAAAAAAGAACCAGCCTGCTATGAATGCAGAAAACCTAGACATCTAAGACCAGATTGTCCTAGACTAAAGAAGACTGGTCAACCAGAAAAGTCTAAAAAGAAGCACAAGAAATTCAAAAAAAAGTCATGGCTGCTGCTTGGGAAAATGAAGAGGCCACAAGCATAGAATCATCAAGCTCAGAATCGGAGAAAGAGCAGGTAAGTCTAGCCCTCATGGTAGGACTAGATGAGGTACATTATGACCCATCTTTTAGCTCTTGCACTGATTCAGGATCAGAATCTGAAGACTTAGAAGAAGTCTTTAATGAACTATATGAAAAATATAAAAATGTTATAAAAGAATAAAGAGTCTGAAAAACAACACTATTTGCTTAGAAAATACCAATTCTGATCTTAAATCCGAACTGGAGCAACTAGAAAAACAATTAAAGGACAATAAAGATAATAATTATCTTTTAAATGAAGATTTGAAAAACAAGAATAATGAGAAGTTAGAGTTAGAAGAAAAATTAAAAACTCTAACTGTAGAAAATCTCTATTTAAAAGAATCAGTTAGAAAATTAAAAACTCTAGCTGATGAATTATTAATGAAGTTAGATTTCATTTGGTTTTACTCCAATTGTGCAATGGTTTGATGGCTATTTATCGCTCGATACTATTTAAATAACTGTAATATCGCTCTGATATTCCGCGTCGGGGCGTTACAGTTTTGTGGTATCAGAGCCTAGGTTATTCTTAAGTATAGGATGATCTAGGTTTGACCTGCCTCGACTAGAAGTCTAAATCCATACCTACGTGAGAGATGGGTAGAACCATGGGTAATAAGTTAAAAATAAACTCACACACGCACAAACTTAGTGCAACCTCAATGTCTTACATTAAAAATTTCTCTTTTGAAGGAACTTTAACAATAGCAATGGCAGCGGAGCGTGCGCAACTCCGTGACATGCAACAAACTATTCAGGAGCTCACGCGAGCACTGCTTCAAGCTGCTGGAGGTGGTGGAAATCGTGGAGCTGGAGATCTGCATAGGAATTTCCGCAATCTAAACCCACCTCGTTTTAGTGGGACCACTGATCCCGATGAGGCAGAAAACTGGTTGAAGGATACAGAACGTATTTTTCGTGTCATGCAATGCGCGGATGGTGATAAGCTGCTACTTGCCACATTCCAACTTGAAAGGGACGCCCGTGCGTGGTGGGAGTCCGTAGAGGCCACCAGGGCCGATGCACAATTCACATGGGACGAATTCAAGGAGTACTTCAACTCCAAATACTTTTCTGAAAGAGTTCAAGAGAGGAAGGCCTCTGAATTTGCTGCACTAAAGCAGATGAACCTTACCGATGCTGAATATGAAGCGTAATTTTTCTTGGTTGGCACGATATGCCAATCACCTTGTAGGCACTGAGAGAATGAAGGCAAAGCACTTTCTCAACGGGCTCAAGCCCGCATACATCACTCTACTTGTACCACTCGACATCCAAACTTACGCCGAGATGGTAAAGAAGGCACAACTGCTGGAGGATGCGATCGACCTCACCGATCGCATCAAGGGTAGAATGGTTAAGAAAGAACAGACATCAGGATCTTCGAGCAAGCCCACCAACGGCAAGAAAAGGCCGTTAAGCATTACCGACGGGCCAAGCCAAGAGCGGAAGCCCAAAGTCTTCACCCCCTCTGCCCCCAACAAGCCCAGATGCAAGCACTGTGACAAGCTGGGTCACACTGCCGAAGAATGCTGGAGGAAGGTAGGTGCATGCCTACGATGTGGGAGTCGAGAGCATCGTATTCCCGAATGCCCAATGCTTAAAGAAAATGAAAAGCGTTCTATGGGACCAAAGAAGCCAAGTAGACTCCAAGCGGTTCAAGAATCAGAAAACGCCGAGGAAGGCGGAGTTGTGGAAGGTACCTTACCAATCTTTTCTCAATCAGCATTTGTTTTGTTTGATACTGGCGCAACACATTCGTTCATATCACAAGCATTTGCTAATACATTAAATGTTAAACCTACATCCATGAGTTTTGAATTACCTGTTACAACACCACTAGGGGAGAAAGCACAATTGAACAAATATTTCCCATTAGCTGATGTCATGATAAGTGAACTAAATTTAAGAGCCGATCTGATCTATATGCCCATAGAGGGCTACGATGTCATATTGGGAGCCGATTGACTATCCACTTACGGGGCTCTTGTCGACTGTAGAAGAGGGAGAATTTCCTTTAGTGCATTCCCTAAGTTAACATTTACGGGACGTAGAAACAAGAGGCACTTGTCTCTCGTCTCTGCTATTTGGGCACATAACATGATAAGAAAAGACTGTGTGGCATTTCTTGCCGCTATAATAGTTGAAAAGAAAGCATCTAAGATAGCTGACATACATATAGTGCAAGAATACTCCGACGTGTTCCCAGATGAGCTGCCAGGCATTCCACTTGAGCGAGAGATAAATTTCTCAATTGATTTGACTCCTAGAGCAGCACCGGTGTCACGTCAACCCTACAGAATGTCTCCTGCTGAATTGAAAGACTTAAGGGAGAAATTGATGGAGTTATTGGAAAAAGGCTTTATCAGACCAAGTACTTTTCCTTGGGGAGCACCTGTGTTGTTTGTCAAGAAGAAGGACGGATCTATGAGGCTGTGCATTGATTATAGGCAGTTAAACCAGCTGACTATCAAGAACAAATATCCTCTGCCTCGTGTCGATGAATTGTTTGATCAAATATCAGGAGCCAAATACTTCTATAAGATTGACCTTAGATCGAGATATCATCAGATGAGAAATAAGGATGCAGATATTTACAAGATGGCTTTCAGAAGCAGGTACGGTCATTATGAATTTGTTGTCATGCCTTTTGGACTACCAATGCTCCTGCAGCTTTTATGCAATTGATGACTACATCTATCGACCATACCTCAAAAAATTCATCGTGGTTCTTATCGATGATATTCTTATATATTCCAAGACCAAGGAAGAGCATGAGGAGCATCTGAGGATCGCTCTGCAGATCTTGCGCGACAACAAGCTCTACGCCAAATTGAGCAAGTGTGAATTTTGGCTCGAGGAGGTGTCATTTCTAGGCCATGTCATATCAAGGGATGGTATAGCTGTTGATCCTTCCAAGGTTGAAGTTGTACTCAACTGGGAGAGATCGACCAATGTCACTGAGATCAAAAGCGTTCTTAGACTGGTTGGCTACTACAGGCGGTTCATAAAAGACTTCTCCAAAATAGTTGTACCTCTTACTCGCCTTACGCGAAAAGAGAACCCCTATGTCTGGAGCAAGGAATGCGATAAGAGCTTTCAGACACTGAAGCAATGCTTGACATCTACACCTGTCCTCGCGTTACCAGTCGAGGGTGAAGGATTCTCAGTCTACACTGATGCATCTGGAATCGGTCTAGGCTGCGTGCTAATGTAGAATGAAAAGGTGATAGCTTATTCATCAAGACAGTTGAAGCCTCATGAGGTCAATTACCCTGTCCATGACCTAGAATTAGCTGCTGTGGTATTTGCACTTAAGATCTGGAGGCATTATCTTTATGGAGAACAGTTCATTATCTATTCTATTCATAAGAGTTTAAAGTATCTATTTTCCTAGAAGGAGCTTAATATGCGACAAAGGAGATGGCTGAAATATATGAAGGATTTTGATTTCAATATTCAATATTACCCGCAAAAGGTAATGCAGTAGCTGATGCACTTAGCAAGAAGCCTATGGCGTCCTTGTCTTGTTTAGTCATGGGTGAGATGTAATTATTAGAGCAATTCGCCAGTCTGGATCTAAACATTGAGCAGAGAAGTGATCAGGTGTTAGTAGCCAACCTTAGAGCACAACCCAACATCTTTGTCGAGATCAAGGAGCAACAAGCTAATGATTCATTTTTAATCCGAGTCAAAGAAACTCTAGCAGATTGACCAGACTTCTCCATCACAGAGGACGGGGGTTGTTATTTCAAGGAAGGACATGTGTGCCTGACAATGAAGAATTGAAGAGGAAGCTGATGGACGAAGCTCATAAGACAAAGTATACAATTCACCCAGGCACAACCAAGATGTACCAAGACATGAAAAGGTCATTTTGGTGGCCTATGGTTGAGCATGCCGCGCACTGCCTCACATGTCAACAAGTGAAAGTGAAACATCGACGTCCTGCGGGTGTACTCAGACCCCTGGACATACCAGAATGGAAGTGGGAAAGCATCGAAATGGATTTCATCATGGGTTTACCCCGAACTCGTGGTGGACTCGATGCTATTTGGGTCATAGTGGACCGATTGACAAAATCCGCACACTTCCTAGCAATTAAAAGTACCTGGAGTGTTGACGTACTAGTAGCTCTGTATGTAAAGGAGATTGTGAGATTACATGGAGTCCCTGTGTCCATAGTCTCATATCGTGACCCCAGATTCACCTCTAGATTTTGGAAGGGACTTCAGACTGCTTTAGGCTCCAAACTAAATTTCAGCATAGCATTCCACCCACAGACAGATGGGCAGACGGAAAGAACAAATCAGATTGTGGAAGATATGCTACGTGCATGCACTATAGATTTTGAGGGGTACTGGAATGAACAACTATCCCTAATAGAATTCGCCTACAACAACAGCTACCAAGCCAGCATCAAGATGGCACCATTCGAAGCACTGTACGGAAGAAGCTGTAGATCGCCAATGTGCTGGAATGAAGTAGGTGAATAGCAATGGTTGGGACCAGACATGGTACAGAACACTAGCAGAGACATACATATCATCAGGGATAGAATTAAAATAGCTCAGTCCAGACAGAAGAGCTTTGCAGACAAGAGAAGAAGGGACCTAGAATTCCAAATTGGAGATCATGTACTGCTCAAGGTATCCCCAACCCGAGGATTTCAAAGGTTTGGGATGAAAGGTAAGTTAAGGCCAAGTTCATAGGTCCCACTTAAGGTACAGGAAAGAGTTGGCGAAGTGGCGTATCGTCTGGCATTACCTCCTAAGTTTTTCACAATACACAATGTTTTTTCATGTATCTATGCTGAGGAAGTATGTATACAACCCATCACATGTAATCAACTACGATGATATAGTTCTAAACAAAGATATGACCTATGAAGAAAAGTCGGTGGAAATATGGACAAGAAGATTCAGCAGTTCTGGAACCGACCCATATCTATGGTAAAGGTGCTATGGAGAAATCACGAAGTCGAAGAGGCCACATGGGAACCCGAAGCAACAATGCGACGGAATTACCCAGAACTATTCATAAGTCACTCTTCCTCTTACGATCATATGAATTTGGGGACCAAATTCTTTTTAAGAGGAGGAGGATGTAGCAACTCTAATTTTAATTTTTGAAAAATAGTATTAATTGAAATAAAATGAGAAATTAATGAATAAATGTGATATATAGACTTAAGTAGATAAGGGTAAATAATTAGAATAAAAGGAATTAAATCAAAACCCATTAAGCTAAATTAGTAAATGGGTTAAACAAATGGTCCAAACATGGATGAATGGGCCAATTGTGAAGAGCCCAAGTTGGATGGGAGATAATTAAGTAGAATTTGCACCTTAATATAATATTAGAAAAGGGTTAAGATAATTACTAATTAACCATATTTATCCTAAAAAGGAGTCCTCATCCCATCCTAACCCCTTGGCCATGAATTAGATCTCTCTCCAATCCTATTAGGTAGATAAATACTAGAAAGAGGGAGATAAATGAGAAAATTCGGAGTTTGAAGGAGAGAGGAGTTTTACAAGTGTAGGACTCTTTAACAATCAAATAGATCTCCAATTCATGTCTACCAAGCCCTAGTTCATTTCTGGAGCATTGGAGAATGAGAGAGGAAGGCTTTGGACGTGGAGAGCAAGGAGGGGAAGCTTGGAGCAAGAGGATTTTGTCTATCCACTCAACCCCAAACCCTAGGATCTTTACAACATGAAAGTAGGCAATCTCTCAAGCTAAATCTAATTAAACTCGACCCTAGGTAGACCTTGATCCCCTCTATCAAAGCCCCATGTTTGCCCCAATTTTCGTTGTGCCATGAAGGAGTATTTCATGCTCCAATCCATGAATACACTTGATCCCATGCCTTGTAAATTTTATCATAGATACTGCTTGATGTTAGGATTTGAATGATCCTATTTCCTCCAATTTGATCATGTATCCTTTGCAAATTAAATCGATTTCCAACACTGTGCATGTTTTAGGTCATTGAAATGTAACCTAATTACAACATGTTCAATCTATGCCTATTTTCTAATTACTCATGTCTGTTGATACCTCTACATGTCTACTTTCGTTTAAAATTAGTTTTGTGATTTTTGGATGTGTATGCGAATTTATATCAAATTTCTAATAGTCTTGTATCAAGTCATGGAAGGAAGGACCGAACCCTAAAATGGGCAGTTTCCCCTTTTGGGCTTCGGCCCGCCTTCTGAAATCGTGACGGCCCAACCCGTCGCGATCTCAGAAGATCGCGAGAGGCCTGACCGCCACGTCATGAACACGACGGCCCGACCCGTCGCGATTTCTGCCGCAAACCATGGGCCGGCCCGTTCAGCAGAACGCAACCGGCCTATCTGTCGCGACTTGAAACGCGATGGGTACCCCCATCGCGATTTCACAATTTTGGCCAGAACCCTAAATTTCTTGTATGCCCCTATTATTTATGCCATTTAATCCCTATTTAACCTTAATTATACACTGTTGTGAACAGTAGCGACCTGTTTACTAATATTGGGCATTATTTATATAAACTCCAATAATTAAAAGCTATGGGCACGATTATACTTGCTCTCATGATTTCTTTACACTTGCACACACTAAATGTTAATATTTGCCATGAGACCTTATTAATTTACTCAATAATATATCTGATAATTAAGTGTAATTATTCACTTAATCTCCCCATTATTTAAATGGACTTGTCTTCGTTTTATTCGAGTGTTTTGCATATCGTTATCGAGTCCCTCTGCCTTCGAGCACTCGAGGCAAGACGAACAACGTTTCATTACACACTTCTTTCTTGACTTGGACCACCTCTCCATTGGGAATACTCCTAACAGGATCAGGGACTCCTTGTCAAGGCCTCCGTAAGTCTCCTTGGCTTTGGCGGACGTCCATTGCCAACGAGCTGGTTGTACCAATAAAACCCTTTACACCTTAGGGATCAGCATGATCCAACGGCCTTAGTGTTCTCTCTTACCTTGGGATCACGCCGGACCTCTGGTCTATGTTCATAGCACAACTAGTGGGCAGTTGTGACTTCTACCGGACTACCGGCACACGATGTAGTGCTGTGCAACTGTTACTATCGCTCGTTTATCGTTGTTTTTACGAATATGTCCCTATCTCATCTGCTATCTCTATACTCTCATATGTTCACATTCTCTCCACACTCTCGTCTATTCGTCTATTACTCTCATCTATACTTGGTACTCTATTTGGCCATACAATTGATTGTCTAAGATAAGAAACATGACTATGCCAGGCAATAGGGCCCGATCTGGTCCTAGGAGAAGCACCTGGAAAGTGCTATTTGCCTATGAGAGTTAAAATGATCAGGATGTCAGCATACATCTAGTGCTATTTATACTATCAAGATTTAATTTATGACAATCAATCCAAGTGCTATCATATAAGTGCTATCGTTACTGGTGCACTGTTGTTCAACTTTACGTGCTATACGTTACATGGCCAATCCATTATCATATTTGTTGTGCTATTTTCCATGTACAAGTGTTATCATTCTCTTGCCATCGTTACACATCGCTCTCTTGACCATACATGACTATTCTCCCTAGTTATCCTGCCTTATAAGACATTAATCACTTAAAGCATGACTGTTTATGAGAAATTAAGTCATCCTGCGCTATTTATTTCATGTGTTTCAGGTGAGTCTGATGGAGACCCACACTCGTGAGGAAGGGAATGGGAGGCAAGAATGACCACACATTTCGATAACCCGTGCTTTCAATTAGTTAGTAGTTAGTTAGTCAATATGTATTAGTTTGGTTTTGAATAAAGTAGTCTGGGCCCTAGTTTTGGCTCCGATTAGTGGATGTAATAGTTAGTTGATGAATTATTAATGAAGTTGGATTTCATTTGGTTTTACTCCAATTGTGCAATGGTTTGATGTCTATTTATCGCTCGATACTATTTGAATAACTGTAATACCGCTTCGATATTCCGCGTCGGGGCGTTGTAAGAAATGCAGAGAGATAAGAAAAGAGATACTTTTCTGCTTACCCGAGTGATAAAGTTTGCCCTCATTTTTTGTTTCTTTTAGGACCAAATGAGCGTAGGGTGTGCTCATTTGGCCATATCCCTTTTTATAGGTATTGAACTGATAGGCCATTTGTTCTATTGGGTTCTAGACTCAGAGAGCTACAAAATAGTACTATAATATTCAATATTTGAATAAGAAAATAATATATTAGAAGATGGCCTCTCCACCTTCCAAACATGCCCTCGACCAGTGGTGACATCATGGATGACTCCACCCATGCCTTGCATGTGGGGTTAGATGGCACTACATCTCCTACCTAAGCCATGCCGATCTGGCATGCACTCCATGTACTCCCGATGGCCATGCAACATGGCTTAAAAAGAGGCAGCAAAGTATTGAAAAATCCAGACACATGCTTAAAAGAGGATAGACAACAATAAGGGAGGTAAGCTAGAAATGTTCGACAATTGTTAGACAAGATCTAGTCTTTCACACATGCACACAGGAGCACCCAATCTCTCTCTCTCTCCACCGTTATTCTAACAAATTCCCCAAATTGAACTTTGAAGTGCTCTCTCCTAAGATCACTCTTGAGACTCCCTGACTGTTCTCACTCTCAAGGACCCCTAACCATTCTCGTTGGTTGCATATACAAATGACATTTCTCCCATCAACAAATTTAAGAGTCTATAGAGATTGGATGGTGGGAGTTCATGGACAATTTTTGACCTCTACTAATCTATTGGAAGTATATTGAATAAAAAATAATAATATTAAAAAAAGAAGAACATACATTGTGGAGATCAAATTTTATTTTTTTAATTTCATCAAAAAAGGAGAGGAGCCATGGAAGCTGACAACATAGGGCCAGCTAAGCTACCGGAGAAAAGATTATTGCCCGTCTTGATCTTGCCCAGGCGACCCTAATTGGTGGGGCGCCCGGGCCCCATGTCCACCATAGATGACGTGGCTTGGGAGGGGGCACCCGCCAATGGTGGGGCACCCAAGCACGGCTTTCTACCTGTTTCAAGGGTGGGAAGTCACCTCAAGCTGCTGATGGTCACTAGCTAGACTCATCAACTCCTCAAAGTATAATAGAAGATTTGGCAATTTGTAATCACATGATTGGTATATATGAGAAAGATAATATATAAAAATAATATATATCGTTAATTTTATCATTTTTTTATAGATCAACCATAAGAGCGTATGCGTTTCAATCATCTCTTGCTCCATCCAGATATCTCCAATAAATTTTACTTTTTATCTTACACCTAAAACTGTGGCAACTATCAACGTAGGCAATTAAGCATGAGAAGTACACTACATTTAGAGAGAAATGTGAAGCACTTGGCAACAACACACAGACTACTCGACTTGTCAAAAACAAATATATGAATTAGATAGTCGGTTGGTAGGGCGTTCCACTGTATATGAGGAGGGAGTGGTTTGATTCTTAGATTTGTCAGATTTATAAAGAGATTTTTTAAAGAAATTATAAATACACAAGATATAGACACCCATCTTAGGTCTCAAATTCGAGACATTTTTTTATTTTAGTTCAATTTAAGTCAATCAACTTAACACATTAAAAAATTAGATAACAACTTCATAAACAGAGTTTGGATATCCAGACCCCGTAGGAACAATAAGATGGAGTGGAGAAATAGGCATTGAAAGATGTAAAAGATATATATTTGCATCTTATAAAGATACAGTTAGATTTATTGTAAATACATTCAATAAAATTTAGTAAACATCTCTTTTTTTCAATTTAATTTAGTGAGAAAAAAGGTGCGGTAAAAAATGTGGCACAAGCCATTCCTCACATGAAAGTATGAGAGTTAATATATACTATCTGAAGTATATGATATTAATAAAATAAAATAATATAGAAATATAAGTATATGAAAAGAACCTACCATATCATGTGGGCTGTGGTGACAATGCAGAAGAGAGTGAGATGTGGGATTGTCATGACACTTTCATAAGTGGGTACACCTCCAAGTGGAGTTCTGTCCGGCCCAGGGTGGCAGGATAGTGTCTTTTTCTTTTGTGACGAGCAGGCAGAATAGTGTCCGCTCCAAAGGTGATGCCGGGCAATAATAATTTCTCGCTCTGTTTTGGTTTTCAAGTTTCAACTCGAGTTTATAAATACACCCTTATAATATTTATATTTAATTTATAATTTTTAAATTAACAAATTATTTTTAAATATCTATGTTTTAAAAGATAAGATAAATCAACTAGAAGTCTCTATCAGATGTTTGACTTATTTTCTAATCATTGACAGGGTTATAACTCATTACATTAGGTGTTATCCCATATTACAATATACGTTAAGTCTTGTTATAGTAATACCTCCATATTCCAGTCAAAGACTCCTAATTAATTTAACCTAAAAAAGTATTATATACATAAACTCTCGAACATCTTGGCCTGCAAGATTTTAACAAGATGTGAATAGATGATAATGTCACGGATGTTGTTACAAATATTGCAACATCGTGAGGTTGTTAGATGATATGCATAATTCAGCAAATAACGTTATACCGAGGGTATTTTTTTTTGCTAAAAAGACTTTTTTAAAACAAGTTTGCTGAACTTCACATGGATTGTACATATGTTATGTGATACTATGAATTAGTAAAACTAGTGGTGAACATGGTATGACTTAATCGGACCATGCCAGGACTATTATGGGCCCAGTCACAGTCAGAACACCAAGGTCTTTCGACCTACAGTGATCTGTCTGGCTCAGACCGGATCGTAACGTTCTAATACAGATCTACACTCAAATTGACCGGACCTATAGCGGTTTGTTTGGATCCCCTAAACATGTTCTAAAGTAGTGGTTTCTATGGCGGTGGGACTGGAGGGGGGATCTAGAGGGGAAGGGGTGATCAAAAGGGGAGGGGGGTGCACGGAGGTTGGGGGTGACCCAGGGGGGGGGGGACAACTGAAGGGGAAGGGTGCACAGGGGGGGGGGGTGGGGGTGGGGGGGGCTAAGCAAGAGATGGCTATGACTATAGAGCTCGGAGTGACGACTACGAGTCAAGGCGGGGACAACAGTGCTGTGGAGGATGGCAGACTGTTCCCCATCCTCATTGAGCTAGACTTGTCCTAGACGGTATTGTGAGATAGGGTGCAGGGGGCAGTGCCGAGCAGGGCCGTCTAGGAAGTGGAGACCTCAAATAAGGACGTTGGCTTGGAGGTCCTCAATGGTGATGGCCCGGGGAGGGTGGAGGAGACAACATTGGCGACCATCACAGGTGAGTTCGAAGAGATAGGTGGCGTCGCAGGTTTGCTCATATTGAGAGATGCATAGGGAGGGGCTGGGTGAGGGGGAACATGTAGAGAGATTGTGTAACGTCGTGGTCATTCGGATCCGAGTTTAATAGTTCTGATGTGGTGCTCTGAGCCAATGTGTGGTCATTGGCCTTGGTGGTGGTTTCTGTGTGTTGTGTGGGTGTTGTGGGCTAGAAATCCGGACCCATATAGTTCACAAGTTTTTTGTGAAGAAGGCGACAGAGTAGGTCGTCGCATTTTGAACGCGATGGTTCCCACGTTGCGTTCTTCGAAACTCCATTGTGTCTTGTGCTTCCGATTGGCGATGGTGATCGGTCGCGTTTAACATGTCTTAAAGGCGATGACTGCCTACGTCGTGATTTTGATTCTAGATTTATTAGGGCAGTTTCGGGATAGACAAAGCAGAGGAAGCTCTGTTCGACCAAGAGAAGCTGCTGTTCGGCGATTCTTGGGGTTTTCGGCTGGCGGGTGGTTAGTTTGTCGTGGTTTCCACGCAAGGAGGGCGTCCGGAGCGTGGACACACCGACAGTGTGGTGTTTTTGCGTTCTTCGTGCTCGTCGAGTTGGTAGGGAGACTTCCATCTCGTTTTACTTTGTTTGAATGGTTTAAGGGGTGAAAATCATGTTGGAGTGGTGTGTTATGGCATAGCTTTCAAGTTTAATGCTTTCGTAGTGGTTTGGTTTGGATTTGCATGGTTTTCTGGGGAAAGGAGAAGGGTTCTACGGTCTGCCGGAGAAGGCAATGGGTTCACACGACTGTTTTTCCCGTCGCATTTTATTGTGAACGCGACACAGTGATTCGTCACGTTTATGTCTCCAATTGGTGTGTTTGTATCGATTGGTGTGTAGGTGACGCTTTGGTTCGTCGCGTTCATAGGCTATGGTAATCAATTGGTCTAGTGACAACAGGTTGTCCCGTCGCATTCATGTCGTGAACGCGTCACTTTGGTTTGTAACTTTTTAGGGTTTCAATTGGCTTGAAGGCGACGTGTCAGGCAGTCGCGTTTATGTCGCAGCCCCGGGCCCTGTCGCGTTCCTCTTGTAATCGCGTTCGGACAGGCCGTCGCGTTCTTAAAGGCGACGAATGTGTCTGTCACATTTTGCTTTCCTAAGTAACTATGCTTGTGTTGGGCAGTGACTTGTGTGGGACTAGCCTTGGCATTGTACCACCAGCAGTTGAGTTGTAGTTGTTGTAGTGTGAGCTTCTGCTCCCTCGAGGTATGCCCCACGTAGTTGTACTTTTCTCTTTAACATGTAATAATGTATTAGGACAGTGTAATTTGTTGTTAATGATTATAAATATATGTACTTTCTTGTATTTTATACTCTTGTGGTTATCTTTTATATTTTTACTGGACACTTGTGTGAGTTATCCCTTGTGAGATTTCAGTCTGTTCGCAGGAGGCGAGTCTGAATATGGAGACTTATTGGGCATAAATATCCAGGGTCGCTATAGTTGGTATCAGAGCATGGTCTAGTTAGAATAGGAAAAGACATTAAGGTTACAATGTCCCAAGACATGGTTTATGGCCCACTGCTGATAGTAAGTTTGTGATTTTGTGTGGTTTTCATGTAAATTTTTGGCGTGTAAGTTTGTGTATGTGTTTGTGAAGTTAGCAGTTGTCAGTGGTTGCTGAGAATGGTGTGGTTAGATGTGGTACAATTTATGTGGTTATATCAGTATGTTAGTCTATTGTAGATAATGTAGTTGTTTGAAGGTTTTTTGTTATAGAAAGTAAAGGGATTATAGCAGAGATTCTTGAGGTATTTGTTGTTTGTGTTAATGAATGTTGGGAAGTAAACCAGATAACAAGATGATTAGTGTTTTGACAAATAGAGATGATTGTATGAATAGAATTGATTTTTTCAGAAGATGTACAATTGAACAGAAGAGTAATAGTTTGTGGCAGAAGGTTTGAGAATGATGTTGTTAAAAGTGATAATAGTGATAGGGAGTTTGATGTAAAGATCAGTAAAAGTGTGTGCAGATGTGAGCAGCCTGTTGTAGGAAGAGTAGAGAAAGATGGGTATTGAGTTAAGTTGTCTAAGAACTTTGAAGAAAGGTTAGTCGATTGGCAAGTGGTAGTTTGTGGTGTTTCAACAGAAGAATTTGTTAGGGATCGCAGTGTTAAAGATATGATCAGTGATGTTTAACAGTTATGTGCAGTATATGGTAAAAGAAAGGTAAATTATGTAATAGAAGAGGATTGAAGTCAGAAATGTTGAGAGTAAGATAAAGTTATGTGAGTAAGAGAAGAAAGGCATAAGTTAGTTGAGAAGCAGATAAGAGATGTCAGGTTGAGCAGAACAGAAAGATAGATTGTGAAAAGAATTAGAGTTTTGTTAAGATAGCAAAAGGTTTGAATGGAATGGATACTAATGGGAATATCGCAACAATGATGTTTTTAGTAATTAGGAATGAAGCAGTAATTGCAAGGTAATTGGAAAGGTGAGTATTGAGAGTGTAAAGCAGCAGTGTGAAACAGAGAAACCAGACAGGGCAGAGCATTGTATTTAAAGAAATGGATATTTAGATTCTAGTTTTGGCACTATTCCAGCGAAAGATAATTGTATGCTAAGAGAGTTACAATATGAATTAGAAAGTTTGCATGGTACAGTGAGATTAGTCAGATAAAGAAATAATTAAGGAAAGCACTACGCAGAGATGGTATTGTGTTCAATGCAGTTGGTAGTGAATATAAAGTTGAAAGAAGAAATGTGGCAGATTATAGAATAGTTATAGTCAGAGGGTTCAAATAATGTTCAATAAGAATTTATATGATGGTGAAGAGTCAGTAATTCAGTTGAGCAACGGTATTCTTTCGTAAAGATATTTCCAGAGTTTGATGTAAGAGCAAAGGTAGATTAATTAAGGAAATAAGCAATGTGTAAAGTTTGGAATTTCTGGAGTCAGTAAATTGTGGAGTACAAATAGTAAGATTTGAGTAGTTGAAAAAAGGAAGATTTTTTTTAGTCAGTCAGCAGATAATTGAGAAAGTTTGGTAGAGTTAATGGTAGAGAATGTACATAGTTAGTTGAATAGTTTCATTATGTAATGAGAGAGTACAATGTTACAGTGTTATAGTAGTATG
The DNA here is from genome assembly GCA_014218235.1 of Colocasia esculenta. Taxonomy (NCBI): domain Eukaryota; kingdom Viridiplantae; phylum Streptophyta; class Magnoliopsida; order Alismatales; family Araceae; genus Colocasia; species Colocasia esculenta. The sequence goes on from JACBKR010000445.1 coordinate 28,089, forward strand.
AATGAGTCACTTTAAAGGTTACAGATTCTATTTGACTAGTCAGCAAGAGAATATTATTTAGAATAAGAGATGTATGCAAAGAGCAAAGCGTGGCAGTAATGGTAGAGCAAAATTCAGAATTTAAAAATGTGGCACAAACAAAATTGAAGCATTAAAGAAAGTATTCAAGAATCCATGTATTTTCTTCCAGTGGTAATTAGCTGAGTGAGATGGTTTTGGTAAGTGAGTAAAGTCAGAATTGGACTAGCTAGAGTCAGAGTAATAGTAGAAATAGAAAGAATTGAAGACATAATGAGAACAGAATTTGTAGAATATTTGGCAAGTATCTGATGGAATCAGAGTAGCGCAGTGGAAGCATAGAAGATTCATGACTCACAAATTCTAGAACATTTTCAAGAGTACAGTATCAGAGATTTGGTTAATTAAAATAGAAATTGAGATTCTTGAGAGGCAGTGATTCTTGAGAAGATATAAGTTTAAAGCAGCATAAGCAGATTGGTATAAAGAGGCAGAAAATTCAGATATGGTGTTTTGATTTTCTTCAAGGAAATGACAGTTGAGAACATAAGTAAAGGTAAGGCAGAAGTACAGTTCACAGTGATAGCTGATAATGGAACATCAATGATAAGTCGACACCGAGAAATAAAGGATTGGAAAATGGTTTAGTATGGTAGAAGGTTTTAAGTAAGCGAAATGGCACAGAAAGAAATGTTGTAGACATAGCCAAAAGTGCTGACGGCAAGATAGAATTACTTAAGTTGAGAGGTAAAAAAAGAGTAGATTGAATCAATCAGGACAGAAAAGCTGTGGAATGAACTAAAAACTAAAAAGAAAGGAAAGGAGAGTAAGTACGGAAATGAGCATAATGGACCAGTTAGAGAAGGAAGATCTGAAAAGCAAAAGTAGAGGAAGTGTATCCTTTCTTGTTTGTGAATGACTTTATTCCTTTTTAGGTGATAGTTCAGCTTGTCGTGGTTTCATTTTGAATGTCGAGGATGACATTGCTTTTTAGGTGATAGTAATGTAACGTTGTGGTCGTTTGGATCCGAGTTTAATGGTTCTGGTGTGGTGCTTTGGGCCAATGTGTAGTCATTGAGCCTTGGTGGTGGTTTCTGTGTTGCTCAAAATCCGGACCCATATAGCCCACAAGTTTTCTGGTGAAGAAGATGACGGAGTAGGTCATCACATTTTGAACGCGACAGCTTCCCATGTTGCGTCCTTCGAACCGCCTTTGTGTCCTGTGGTTTCGATTGGCGATGGTGTGGCCGGTCGCGTTTAACATGTCTTAAAGGCGATGGCTACCTACGTCGTGATTTTGATTCCAATTTTATTAGGGTGGTTTCAGGCCAGATAGAGTAGAGGAAGCTCTGTTTGACCAAGAGAAGCTATTGTCCGGCGATTCTTGGGGTTTTCAGTTGGCGGGTGGCTAGTTTGGCGCGGTTTCCACGCGAGGAGGGTGTTCTGAGTTTGGACATGCCGACAGTGTGGTGTTTTTCGCGTTCTTCGTGCTCGTCGAGTTGGTAGGGAGACTTCCCTCTCGTTTTGCTTTGTTTGAATGGTTTAAGAGGTGGAAATCATGTTAGGGTGGTATGTTATGACATAGCTTTCAAGTTTAATGCTTTCGTAGTGGTCTGGCTTGGATTTGCATGGTTTTTTGGGGAAAGGAGAAGCGTTCAATGGTCTGCCTGAGAAGGCGACGGGGTCGGGCCGTCGCATTATGAACATGACCATTTTCTCCGTTGCATTTTATTGTGAACGTGACACAGTGGTTCGTCTATTTTATGTCTCTGATTGGTGTGTTTGTATCAATTGGTGTGAAGGTGACACTTTGGTCCGTCGCGTTCATTGGCTTCAGTAATTGATTGGTGTAGTGGCGACAGGTTGTCCCGTCGCGTTCTTGTCGTGAACACATCACTTTGGTCTTTCGCATTTAAGGGTATCGATTGGTGAATCGATTGGCTTGAAGGTGATGTGTCGGGCCATCACGTTTATGTCTCGGCCATGGGCCCTATCACATTCCTCTTGTAATTGCATCTTAATAGGCCGTCGTGTTCTTAAAGGCTAGTCTGTGTCTGTTGCGTTTTGCTTTTCGAAGTAACTATGCTTGTGTTGGGTAGTAGGGGTCCTATGTGGGCCTAGCCTTGGTTATTTAATGTTAATTTAAAGTTGTTTAAGATGGTTAATGTTAGTAATGCATGTCATAGGATAATGGATTGACTTATGGTCAATTAGTGAGTTATATTAATTAGGTTAAGTATGTTATTATATTAAGGTTAGGTAGTTAATGTGGTTGCATTGGAGGTCATGTGATGACCAATGACAAGCAAGTTTAAATGTGAGTTATCGTGGTTATGAATGCAGGTATTATAAGTGTGTTCAGTAGTCGCTGTGGCTTGTGTGTTTGCCGAGTGTGGTGGTCCGACGCCTATTCCGGAATGCCTCTCTGGTTAGGTACCACAGGTTCTTTGTGAGCCAGGCACGGTTGTTGCTTGGGGTTTGTCCCGATACTGTGTGTACCGTAAAGGTATGTGTCGTCTTCTTGGACACCCTCACTCTTTTATTTGAGTTGTAAGTCCGGATGAGAGAAAGACGGCAATGGGGTAGCGACTCGTAGGCTGTGTTTATGTTCGGTCGCTTGTAGCGCATTCGTGGTTGAGGAACAGACACTAGTAGACGTATTGGTCCATAGCTAGTCCTATTTTCCCAGTGTCTCACTTTAGGGAGCTCGGGCCGGAGTCCTTGAAGGTTCTAGGCATGGGGATGCAGCTATGTGGTCTACAATGTGGTGTTGGTTGGTCTTCACAGTTCTTTGACTTACTCAGTGTAGTTGTGGAGCGGCAGTTGGACCTTTCATCCTAGACTGCGAGACTGAGAGGTAGTTCTTGTATGGTGTTGTCCGGGTTAGATATTGGCATCATGAACCAGTAGTCTTTACCTACGTGGTGGCGTCGTTCCTTCCGACTCGAGCTTTGCCAGTGGTTGTGGCGTGTGAGTGGTGACTCACCGATTATGGTTTCTATTCATGTGTTGTGTCCCTTGGTAGTGGCATAGGTGTGGTTGTGGATCTGTGGTGGTACCTCGTGGTTATAGGTACTTGTACCCTTTGTGGGTAGCTGGTCGTTCTAGCACTTCGTGTGCTAGTCTTTTCAGGTGTTAAGGTGGACCGGTGTTCTGGGGAGGTCGTGTTGTGTGACCTTCCACTTACCGTGTTTTACCCTTTAGTGGGTAATCTCCTGGTGTGCTTTATTACGCTTGTGTGTGGTGGACTAATTTCTTGTTATCAATCCACTACCTTCTGTTAGTGGTTTGCTTGTGTAACTCGTGGCGTAGTCATTTAAGTTGTTGAATGAGCTGGTGTTTCTGTGCTAGTCCTACTGTTTACTTTATTTTTTGTAGTTGGGTTAGTGAGTGTATTTAGTTTAAAGGCAATTTAATTATGTTTATTACAAGTATGTTGTAGTTCTGCTGTCGGTGTTACCAGTGAGACCTGGTGTGGTGGAGGTGTTTGTCCTTTGAATAGTTTCTGGTTGTTACTTTTGGAAGTCTCTATTGAGTCAGTGACTTTTGAGGCTCAGTCCTTTACAGTTCTTTTCAGGTGTTAGCCGTGTGTTTGGCTTGCAGTAGCGTTGTGACGGACTTGTATCACCAGTAGTTGAGTTGTAGTTATTGTAATGTGAGCTTCTGCTCCCTCGAGGTATATATGTCCCAAGTAGTTGTACTTTCTCTTGGATATGTAATAATATATTGTGACCGTATAATTTATTGTTAATGAATATGAATACATGTATTTTTTTATATTTTATATTATTATGATTATCTTTTAAATTTTTACTGGACACTTATGTGAGTTATTTTTTGCGAGACTTTAGTCTATTCACGAGAGGCGAGTTTAGATATGGAACTTTATTGACCATAAGTATCCAAGATCGCTACAAATTGGGAGAGAGAGAAAGGGCAAGGAGGGAGGATTGGTACGGTATGTACCATACTATTCTGACTCATAAAAATTTTGAGTCTGTACGATTTTATGATACAACAAACCTTAGTAGTGAACAAAGATAATTTAGAAGTTATGGGGCATTTGGTTGCATACTTGCATTGCATGTTATATAAGGTTTGCGTGTGTGTATATAATTTCAAAATCACATAATTAGCATGAAAAAGATTGAACACTGACTTACTTTTATTGTGTTAATGATATGTACACATCTACTATTTTATGCTGAAACTGACCTTACAATTCGCAAGATTAGACAGGTCGTGCATGCAATTCCTGACACGGTGAAGGTGACCAAAAAAGAAAGAAGGTGGCAACTAGTTTACTTCACTGATTGGTGGAAACTCCCCTTCACAATAGACAGCTAAATTTAACTAATGAAACACGAGTACTTAAGGTTTTTTTTAATATTTTACATTAATATTTAATGTTTTAATATTAAAATTTTGTTGGTTTAACTAATATTCTCTGTATGCCATAAACTATACAGATATGTTTCAAATAAATAATATTTTTTATTAGGTAGGCATGAACTGGACATGCATAGGCACGTGCTAGGCTTGGCACCCGTATTTTCTCAGGAGGAAACATAGGCGTTTGGTTTTCAAGAATTTTATGTCATCATTTGTTTTTTTCCCTAGTAATTTGTTGTATTTAGAAGATAAGGTCTCAGCCACGTACTTATTTATAAGGGTTTTTAAGTAAAATAATTATATTTAATTATTTAATTATTTAATAATTATATTTAAAAAATATTTCTCAAATAGTCACCGACTGGAAAAAAATGCTGACTCCACAGTCGGTCTTGGGAATGCTGACTGCAGCGTCGGCATTACCAATACCAACTCCGTTGTCGAAGTTGGGAGTGTCGACTGCAGTGTCGGCATTCCAACGCCGACTACGGAGTCGGCATTAGTAATGTCGATGTTGTAGTTGGCATTCCCAACGCCAACGCCACGCCCTTAAAAACGCCACCCCAGTCCCCCTCTTCCTCACCTTGCTGTAGTTGCGTGGAGCGTCGCCGTCGTTGCCCTTCAGCAGTCTGGACGTCGCCTTCTCCTCCTCTACCACACCCCCTCCTCTCCGGCCTCCGATGCCACCTCCTCCTCCCCTCCTATCCCCCCCGCCCCCCCCCACCTCTTCACACCCCCTCATCCTACACCCCCCCCCTCACCAAGTTGCCTCATCCTACTGCCCCTCCCCCCACCTCTGCGACACCACCTCCTCTCCTCCTCCACCCTCCGACGCCTCATCCCCCTCCCCTACTACCCCCCCCCCCCTCTTTAACCCTTGCTGCCACCCACTCTCCTCTCCAGACTTACAAGTATGTATTTTTGCTATTTAATAGTATTATTATATCATGTGATGTTAATTTTTATCAATGTTAGTTATAAATTTGATATTTAAATGTTCTTATTTGACAACTGTGATTTATTTATCTTATAAATGACAAATATTACTAGTTCAAATATTTCTTTAATGTGTTATTATGATGTTGTCCTACGTATTGATGATCATAAGCCTCAATATGAAGGAGGCATTGTACGCATTTTGTATGTAAAGAAAGACAACTTTGGCTGAGTTGATGAGAAAATTACATATCTTGACGAAATATGACGAAAGACATATTAAGATTGGTATAACATGCAAGTGGCCTACTTCTGTGGGTGAATATATTGATGTGAGAGTTGAAGATGATGAAACGGTTGAAAGTGTGTTTGATTTGTATCATTCTCATGTATCTACTATACAATTATATTTGAGAAGGAAGATATAAATAATATATCTATTCAAGGCAACGATGAAGTACAAACACATGGTCATATTGATGACAACTTGCATACTTAACACTATGAGTATCAACAACCAACTGGACTCTTCACAAGTATGTTGAATGATGATGTTGATTCTACTAAACTTTATTCTGCTAATGAGACAGATGTACGGTAGGAATCATATGGCTACACTTTACCTATAGATTATAACCCATGGTGAGTTGTCTCCCTTGCTTGTACGAAATATATATTAGTGTGATAAAATTTTGAAAAAAATTATAATTTCTATTTGGAGATCTACTGGCTATGGAGGTGGCTCCTCATAGTATCATTTCATGTCAATCACTGATTCTTCACATGCTTTTCATAGTGCAAACTCATCCGGGTATGAGATTTCATCATCCTCATAAAATATTTTGATACATTCATATAACATAGCATAAACCTTTTGTCATATTTGATTAGTATGTAGGCACCTTGTAACAGAAGAACATGTGATTGAGGAGGATGAAGAAGATGAATAGATTCAGGATGATATAGATGACAATGAGAATATAGACGAGGGAGATGATTATACAGGTAAACCTTTGGGTCACAGGTAAATTCAGACTATTGTATTACTATTTAATTATAAGAATTATACTAACTTTCAAATAATTGTAGGTGGAATGTTCCGAGAGAAGAGATAATAACCCTCGACGTGTTTTGAGACTATACAGGTCGGAGCTTGATCATCGGGAGGACTATCAAGTAAACATAATGAAACCTATTGTACACAAAGGATAGAGTACTTACACTTACATCATACATTTTAAACACAGTTTAGGTGAGAGCTATACACTTCAAACATATTGTCGATATTACCAGCTGTTTTAGGCAGGGATCTGATCTTTGGCTATCGCGGGTCCTCTTCATATTTTTCTATTGTTGAGATGCATGTTCCAGATAGAGTACTTAGACAGTTTGGTAGAGTACGCCTATTCCTAGTCCTGTTGATCCATTACATTGTGTCACCTGGAAGGGACGTGGCCATATTGATTGGGCTATATATTTTGCACATTCTGTACAACTGTGGCATGGTCGGAGAGATTACATTATACCACCAGATGAGGACACATCATACATTGTTGGTAGAGTGGAGTATATGTCTTGGTATTGGTCTATTACCAGGTGGTTCATTGGTCGGCCAGGATTTAGTTATGATATGCGTTATGAGCCGCATGATCACATAGAGAGGAGTTTGGTAGAAGGTATGAGGCATTTACATATGATGGTTTCTGATGACCTTCAGATTGATATGATATCGGACAGTTCAAACTCTAGATATAGCCATGCGGACGTACATTGATAGTGTGCTATCTCAGGTTCAACGGATAATTCATCTACCTTAGATGTAGGACCTTCAAAGCCATGCGCAGGATCCTCACAGCAGCCAGTTGATGCAGGACTTTCTCAGTTTTCTCCAGACATTATGACATTTTCACAACTCCCTCGATCACATATATTGATAGATGAGGTGATGCTAGATGAGATCACACATTCACAACCACCGCAGTCTATAGTAGGTACATATTGTCGCCAGCGACGTCACAGAGGTTCGCCTAGCACACTACCATTGCAGAGTCAGTCTGACCTACTTGGGGAGACATTAGATATGATATCAAGTCATGTGATGCTATCTTAGTGCATGAGACACAGTCACAATCAGAGACAGATGTTGATGCTCAGAGTGAGATGTAGGGGTAGCGCCACGGTCGTGGTCGTGGTTGAGGATCTAGAAAAAGAAAGAAGATACATTTCTACAGTTCTTTTGAGATATCTTTTGTACTGCATACTTTTTAATTGTTTGCGATTTCAAGCTATTTTGATGTATTTTAGTGTACATATGTTATATTGATGTATTTGTGATTTAGACATATTATGTTGATGTATTTGTGATTTAGACATATTATGTTGATGTATTCGTGACTTAGACATATTATGTTGATTTAGTTTATTCTAAATTTTATTTTCAGTTGTGTATATATATGATGAATTAGTTAAAAATTAATATAAATTTATCTAGCACCTCTCATTCACATATACATATATGATTCTTTTTTTCCTGTCAGAATAGAATAAGCATCTATGGCTATATCTAAATTCATAAAATGAAAAAAAAAGCTCTTGAACCAGGGGCAAATATATTCTTTATATAGATAGATAGATAAGAAGATACCAGGGCTATGTTTGTCAAAGTTAATATATCTTCTATAGCCTGAAATTATTCAGGCAATGGTTTCTTTTTTGAGCAAGTCTTGCAATACACCAATAGAGGGGTGTGTGCAAACACATTCCTTTGTGATTGGGTGGCCATCGCATTGTTGATGTGATAGGCCACCCAATCCCCTATATATGGGTGTGCTTGCACACTAGTGTGTTGCAAGACTTGCTCTTCTTTTTATTCCAACCGCAGAGAGAGCCAAGACCGACTCCTCTGTCGGCATTGGGTTGTCGGGCATTCCCAATGCCGACATCATGCAATACCGACTTCGATGTAGGCATTTGGAAGACCGACAGCGACGTCGGTCTTGTCAATACCGGTACCACTGTCGGTCTTGGCAATACGGACATCTCTGTCAGTATTGCCAAGGTCGGCCCGTTTGAAAACCGGATCTCCCAGTAACGTAACGTGGCAATTTGATGACTATTTTAAAAAATATTTTTAAAATATGATTATTTAAATAATAAATATAATTATTTAATAAAAAACCCTATTTATTACTCCCTACAATCACACATAATTTGTTTCGTCATCGGATTTTCCCTAGAATATGAAGGGATATGTGCGGGTTATCCTTAATGTTTTGGGGTATTTACAAATAATATGTATGTGGGGATTTCTAATAAATATGTAGAAAACAACTTAATATGAATAAGATTATATAATTATATATATATAAAGAGTGGTTCATTGATTAAGGCCATTGGAGTACATCTCATCTACCTATATTCAAATCCTCATTCCCATATTACATAAATAAAAGACTATATACTTTTAATCTGATAATTTTTTTTTTATCAGTGTGACTAGAGCGATTATATCTAAAGTCAAAAAAAATATATTTGTTATATTTGTCAATTATATTTTTAGATACAAATTAAATTTTAGAGTAAACTCCTGATATTGCAAGTGTGTACGGATGCATTGTATCCGATTATAAAAAATAAAGCCGACAAATATAATAAACATTCCTAGAAAACAATCACAATCGAATCGATAGGAGGGCCATTAGGCGATACCAACGCTGTGATGGCGAATAGAGTTTTTGGAAAGTGGAAGCAGTGACTTCTGATATTGCAAGTGTCTACAGGTGCATTGTATCCGATTATAAAAAATAAAAAGTGTATTAAAAATATTGCCGACAAATATAATAAATATTTTTAGAAAACAATCACAATCGAATGGATAGGAGGGGCAAGGAGATATCAATGGTGTGATGGCGAATAGAGTAGTTGGAAAGTGGAAGCAGTGATGGCCCCGAGATCCGGCGTCCCTACCGCCGTGGTCTCAGCAACAGCGCACAGCATCGACATGCTTATCAACTACATCAAATCCTTTGTTTATTGCCCTCTCGTCTTTTGTCCATCTTGAAACTTTTGGGCTGGCTTGTGTTGAAGTTTATTAAGTGGCTCTTATAAGCGATTCACTAGTTTGGTAGTCGGGATTGGTTAAATGACCTTATCCCGGGATAAATCCTTCAACTAGTTGGTTTAAACAATCCCATGTCAAGAAGGGTGCTGGTCAAGAAACGTTAGGTTAGCTCAGAGTTGACCGACTTCCAACCAAACTACCTTGGGATAAAAGAAAAGAAACCCACGTTTCAGGTTAACTCATCCTTTTCTTAGTTTGGCCTTCGATGATGCCACCAACCGGACCTGGATCACATTGGATCGGCCCGACATCTATGTTACCAAGGTCAACTTGACCACACACCTTGCACAGACTGCTCTTTGGGAAACAACGTCATCGATGGTTATCGACCAAGTAGTGTAACATTGACATAAAGTCCTCCTTAGTTGTTCACCACCAATGGTAGGGGCATTCAAAGGTGCGATCATTGTGATTAGAAATGCCAGAGGTTAATGGTCTTCTATCTGAATGACCGAAAAGTCTGCCGATCATTCTCAACACCCTCCTAGTTGCTAAAAATTTAGGTCCCATGGTCACAGTTAAAGGGGACACGAAGCAATTGCCATTCCTGGTAGCTCTGGCTCTCTACTCTCTCCCTATTCTTGTTTTTTCCCTTCAAAACTTCCAGCTCTATCCTAAGTTGAGTATCAGAAGATCTATCCTGAAAAACCTCCTAGGTCGACTTTATTACAAGTGCTTCTCGGACTGCTTCACTTCCTAGCAACCTCATCGCCCAGTTCATCAACTCAACGGGTGAACCTGGAACCGACCCTTCTCGATCTTGGCAGCCCCTGAGATCTAGGTTCCAACATTGGCACTGTCTAGAGCGTTCGGACCTTGCAACAAGTAATGGAACCTCGAAAAGGAAAGTCAACGTTCGGGCTTGAGGATTCTACTGTCGATGTCACGGCAACTGACACTGGGGCATCAAGCGGACCAACTTCTGATGACCCGATCACTAAGGTGCAATTTTGGACACTAACACAATAGGTGATCGACCTGGGGGAAATAGTCAGGGGCCTTGTTGCACTCCCGGAGTTGGTGGAGACCTTGACCAACAACTGGCCTCCATTTTTATGTGCTTGTGGCACCCTTAAGGTAGCCTAGGTGTAGTGACCCAAAATCTGAGACTCGAAAGAGACTCAAATTCCACATTGCCACCCATGATCCCGAAGGCTCTGAAGGATTAGAAACGATCTAGAGAGATGAATAAGTGACTAAAGCAATTAAAACTTACAATAAATTACAACAATAATGTAACAGCACCCAAATTATAATTCAAGTACACATTTGAAATGGACACACACCTTGAGAAGGCACGCAAACATAGGGACACCACTCAACTCTCGTCAAAGTTCTGAGGGAATGAGACTCAAGAAGAAAGATGCTTAGTAGAGATCCTTCGATTTACACACTCAGCCAAACAATGTCAAAGCAGAAATGTAATAACAAATAAATTAAAGGCAGAAGAAAAATTGCAAAAGCACCACAACAAGCATGCACAAAAAGCACCAACTACAAGTGCACTTGTAAGACCCGGCCCCCCTTAGGCCATTGGCCCCGTCCTCAGGGTCGAGACGGGGGAGCCCGTCGCGACAGGGTTTGTGTGGCGACACACCTGGTCGTCGCGTTCTGGTCACGACGGGGGTGGCCATCGCATTCTGGTCGCACCGTCTGCAGGCGATGCGACTGCTTTTCTGACAGACTTGACCGCTATCTTGTCTGTCAGAACGGTCTTGTCGAGTGTCAGGTGCGTACAACGTTGACGCGACCTGGTCAGCCGTCGCGTTCTTGTTTCCTGGTCTTTGAGGTTTGACCGCTTTTAGTGTCGCACCGGGGGTGGCTGTCGCGACATGGTCACGACGCCTAGGGGAATCGCGACATGCTTGTTGTCGTGCCAAGTCGACCCGTCGCGTCTTGGGGCCCATCGGTTTTAAACCGAGGCCGGCGCCCCATTTCCCCCTCTCTCCCTTTCCTTCCTCTCCTTCTTTTTTCTTCTTCCTCCTTCGAGCTCTCTCTTCTCCGGTGGTTTCTCGACGTTCTTGAGGTGCTCGTGGTGGGAGGTGACGCCCCGTTCGTGCAGGCGGCGTGATCTTGGAGCTTGGAGCGAGGAGGAGGTGGTCATTTCGACGTGAAGGCCCCACGGGTCGGCTCTACTCTTGAGGTAGGGACCCTTGACCCCTTCCCCCTTGAGATTGTGGTTTCTCGTGGTTTGGGTTTGTGGGGGTGTGAGAATCATGCTCGTGTTGAGTGAGATTTCCATCGAGCATAGATTCCTTGCAATCCATGTTTTATGGGGTTTTGAGGGTGGTTTGGCATGATTAAGGGCTTTCCTACGTGTTTAGCATGCTCCCTCTCCCTCTTGTGGTATGTTGTACCGGATTTGGGGTGGCCTTTGGGAGGATCGTTTCGGAACGCCTCTCGGCTGAGAACGCGACCTGTATAGAGGTTGCGATGATGTCGCGACCAGCTAGGCCGCCGCGACATCATCGCGATGCTCTTGAGTGTCGCAACATGGTCGCGACGGCTTGGGCCACCGCGACAGTGTACCCTGGGTGTCGCGACATGGTCGCGACGGCCCGATGCGTCGCGACTACAACAGAGACAGGTGAGTCTTGCGGAGTTCTATTTTCTATGGAGTCTTCACCGTTTCCGCTTCTTATTGTACCCGTGGCACTAGTGCTAGTTCCCTAGTACGGTCCTACACTAGTCGTTCGCCCGATGCGCGGCACTTGAGGGCTTGTCCCGTGAGAGAGGTTGTTACCGTTGCCTGGGCCCCCCGTCCTCGCACGCCTGTTAAGGGAGTACTCCGGGCGGCGGGCGTGAGCGGAGGGGAAAATAGTGGTTAGGACAGCGGCGTTGAGTCGTTTGCATAGCTCTCGTGGTTGGTCTGGGACGCCGAGGTCATTTGGAGTCCTTTCCGGCGCAGTCGAGTCAGTCCTTTTCTCACTGCCTCGCTCTTTGCGGCCCCAAAACCGCTTAAAGAGGCCAGGCGTGGGACCGTAGTCCGGCTAGACTACGACGGTTACTATTTTACGGTCATGTCTGTAGCTACACCATCAAGATATACTCCCGCATATTGGAAGATGAGGTCAAAACTAGAAACTACCATGACATTTTGGCTAAGCACACCCTTGTAGTTCATGTATTGTGCATGCTTATCTCACAAGATATGTGCTAGGATGTGGGTGTCATCAACTGCCCTGATGGCATCTTGTGCACCCCAAATGCATGTTAAGAAGTATTTTTTACTTGGTTGTTTTGAACAATTTCAAGCGTAACTCTTACTTTAAAGTAAGGATAAAACATCTCATCATGACGAATGTGAGGGTGGACAAGATCATTTACATTAGGCAATTGTTGATGCAATTAAATAGAAGTGAACCGACTGCTTCATCACATGATGGATGTGCTTACTAATGGTCTCAACTGAGTGTTGATAGTGCTAGCACAAATCTCCTGAGGAGACACCATGGTCCGTTGCATATAAGAACATCCCAAGTGTTCTGTCACTGTGCATAGCGAGAGTCTTAACAGTAATTAAAGTGATTCAACTATAGTCAGAGTGGACTACAGTCGAAGTGAGTCTTAACAGTAATCAAAGTGATTCAAGTACAGTTGGAGTGAACTATAGTCGAAGTGAGTCCTAACAGGAATCGAAGTGATTCAACTACAGTCGGAGTGAATTGTAGTTGAAGTAAACATTAACAGTAGTCAAAGTGATTCAACTGTAGTCAAAGTGAGTCTTATAGTAATCGAAGTGATTCATGTTGGCCCTTTTGGTACGGCAGCAAGCTAACCTAGAGGGGGCGTGAATAGGTTTTCTGAAATCTGAAACAAACTTAAACACAGAAAATTATCACTTGAAAGTTTGGTTAGTTGAGTGTGATAAAGAGTAGCAGTGTGGAAGCAAAGAAACAATCACACAAAGAACACAAGGAATTTATCCTGGTTCGGCCCTTCCCACATGGAACCCTACGTCCAGTCCCCAAGCAATCTCTTGAGATTTTACTAACCAAGGGTACAGTCCCCCTCAAGGACAATACAACACCCAGCACCCCAGCTGGTTCTTCTCTCTTTCCCGGGCAAGAAGGCAACCCACTTCTCTTACAGGTCAAGAAGCCAACCTCCTAGTACAAACCCCAGTGCGGTTCTGCTAGACTTAAACCCCCAGCTAGGTTCTACACTGAGTACAGTCCCTCCCTGGACAGTAAACGCCAGCAACTACACTAGCCAACTCTTCACACAGGAAGAGACTCACTGTATACAGTCCTACAACTGGACATAAATCTTTCTTAGAAAAGAAAGAAAGCAGCGAGAGTTTTACAAGATGGACTCTAACCCAGAAACTCTCAGCAAAGGACTCTCCCCAAGAATTACAATGACCATAGAGAGAGAGTGAAGAGAGAAGGCTTGAAAGCTTCGAAAACTTCTGCTATCAAAAGCTTCTCTTGATTGGGCTGAGCTCTTCTCTCTTTCTTTGAGTGTATGTGGAGTTGAGGTTCCTCACATGATGTACACTCCTTTAAAGATCTTCAGGAAAGCTCTCTCTCCTTGTTCTACAGTCTTGCTTCATCTTTTATATGAGTAGCTTTGAATAGATCCGTTGAAGAGATTCGTTGGAACTCTTCTAGTCGTTGTTGATTTTTCTATTCTTCTTCTTCTGACTGTCAGCCACTTGGTGGTCTTTGAGGTCTGCAAGCATAGAAGAAGGTGTTTAGATCAAAGAGTGTTTCTGTCAAAAAAGCTTCATTTTTTTGTTTTCTGTGTCACCCAGAAGTGGTAGGTAAGCCCTTTTTTTGTCTGATAGGAAAAGGAGAGATCCTATGAGATAAGCAAAAAGATCTTCTGTCAGAAGAGAGAAGATTACACAAATGAAATATTTGACTTTTCATTAGGCGCCAAAAATATTTTGAAATATCTGAGTATAAAGGAAATCGATGTTTTAAGTTGAAATCTATGTTTGAACAGAATCCATGATTAAGTTAAATCTATGTTTTCAACAGAATCGATGTTTAAGTGAAATCGATGTTTGAATAGAATCGATGTTTAAAAGAAATCGATGTTTGAACAGAATCTATGTTTAAGTGAAATCTATTTTTCAAATAATCGATGTTTAAGTGAAATCGGTGTTTGAACAGAATCGATGTTTAAGTGAAATTGATGTTTGAACAGAATCGATGTTTAGGTGAAATCAATGTTTTCAACAGAATCGATGTTTTCAACAGAATCCATGTTAAGTTGAAATCTATTTTTCAACAGAGTTGATGTTTTAATAAAACGATGTGGCACTTTGTGAATCGATGTATATTGAATAGACATCGATTTAGCTTTTCAGTGTAAATCACACAGCGATAGTACCATAAATTTTATATTTATTAAGAATATAATATTAATATATTTATAATATTTAATTAATCATAAGTTTTGTTATCACCAAAATGTAAGGGTAAAAAATAGAGTGGTCAACAATCTCCCACTTTTTGGTGATGACAAAACTTATGAGAATTTTCTGACAAAAAAAACTTAAAGCATAGAAAATATAGAAATTCACAGATAATGCATACTCTCCCCCTTTTTGTCACTAACCAAAAAGGAATGATCTTACCATGCATTCTCTCCCCTTTTTGTGAAAACTTCTTACCATTGAGGGGTTCAACAATGATTGACATTGATGAATAACTCCCCCTTAGTGTGTGCTCCCCCTGAATGAGAGGCTCCACCTGAATGAGACTTGTAAATAGTTGTTAGTAGTATTGTAAATTAAAAACAATTTGTCACTACTCCCTCTTCAGATATGAGTTAGATGAAGAGCTGGCAGTCACCAATGCCTTGAGCATCCTTGATCCTGATGCTCCAAGGCTGGCTTGGTCAAGCCTGAATACTGAAATAAAAATTAAATTCATAAAATTAAATAATATATTTAATATATAAACTTATAATCTCATTCATTAAGTAGAGTTTTTGATGTTACTTACTTAATTTGTTTGAAAATAGAGTTTTTAACTTTTAAATAAGTAAAATAACAAAGTTTTAACTAACTAAATTTAAGATTTGAAAGGAGAAAAAAGAAAAGAGGTCGGCTAGCTCGTTGGGCCGAACTCAAAACTCGAGTCCTGCCCATGGGCCTAGTCAGGCTAGGTTTTTAAGCTTGACTAAAAGCCTACGGGCCGAAAGAGTCTTATGGCCCGGCACCAAATTGGGCCAGGCTTGCAGGCCTGTTGGGCCGAGCCGGCTCATTGACAGCCCTAACTCTCACCCATTATACTTCACTTGTAGTGAGTGAATATACAACAATGTCAAGGATGACCAGCAACTGCTTCATCAGTGATGACAAGTAAAGATGTTAATAGTGATATAAATTTGAATGATGAAAATTGTTGATCAGGTTGCAAGCCCAGAGGGGGGTGTATGGATTGCTAAAATTTCTTTTAAGAATTTCCTGTTAATAAAAATACTTTGACAGAAGACACTAAACTCAAACGTTAGAGTTAATGATAATGGAGACAAAATGAAACAATCACAAGACAACAGAAATTTATCCTAGTTTAGATCTCCTATCACAAGGAGTCCTACATCCAGTCCCCAAGCAATGTCTTGGGATTCCACTAACTAAGGGTATAGTCCCCCTACGACACTTAGACATCCAGAAACAACTGTCCTTCTCTTCACTGCACGAAGAGGCAATACACCACCTGATACAACAGGTCTTCCTTCTTACAAAGGGAAATAAACACCCACTCCACAGCAGGTCCTCTCTTCACAAATGAAGAGGAGCACTCAAGAGAGTAAAGAATTGATGGCCCCTAGACCAAGCTTATAGCAAATGCTTGATCTGAGGCGGAATTTGAGAGACTAGAAAATTATACAGGATGGGTGTCTCTCAGATCTAAAACAAGCTCTCAAAAACTAGAAAACAGTTGCTGTGTGGAGAGCTAAGAGCAGAAAACTATTTTTGAATGAAGGAACGAGCTCTTCTTTCTTTTTCCTCAAGGTGTCAAGGTTAATCTTCATGGAGTCAACAATCTTCTATTTATCTTCTCTTGAGGAAGTATCCGTTGAAGTGTCCATTGTCTCTCATCTTCAAGCACGTTACATGTGTCTGGTTCAATGTAGGAATCAGGAAAACTTGGAGCCATTAAATACTGGATAGACACATATAGAGAGAAAGATTATCTGGATATCTTCTTGCTTCTGTCAACGTGACAGGTCCAACTTGTAACGTGTGTGACTACCGAAAACCTGCACACAATAAATGCTGAAGCATAGACAACTTAACAGTGTCTAAACCAAAATAATAAATGTTTGAGTGCACAGGATACACAATTGTTCGTTGGAAAATTTGAACTGCACAGAGATTTGAAAATGTATTTGAATATCATGAAGGATAAAATATATATATTCAAAACTTATCTAGAACGATTATAAAAATTATTCTCAGAATGATCCATTCACTGTCTAAAGCACAATCTTTGTTAAAGTAAAGTTGATGCTTAGAGACAATCTAAGTATAATGACAGTCGATGTCCAATCACAATCCATGTTCAAGTGAAGTCGTTGTGAGTGTAATCATTGTTGGAATGGAATCGATGTTAATATGAAATCGATGTTGAGATGTGACCATAATCTATGTAGAAGTGTAATCGATGTTGAAATGAAGTCGTGTGAACGTAATCCATGTATAAATGTAATCGATGTTGAAGTGAAGTCGATGTGAACATAATCCATGTATAAATGTAATCGATATGAAGGAAGTCGATGTGAACATAATCCATGTATAAATGTATCGTTGTTGAAATGCAGTCGATGTGAACATAATTCATGTATAATGTAATCGATGTTGAAATGAAGTCGATGTGAACATAATCCATGTATAAAGTAATCGATGTTGAGACATAATCGATGTTGGAGTGAAATCGATGTTCTAGGTGAAATCGTTGTTGAATTGAATCGATGTTGAATGAAGTCGATGTTCAAGTGAAATCAATGTTCTAAATGAAATCGATGTTAAATCGAAATCATTGTTTGAATGAAGTCGATGTTTAAGTGAAGTCGATGTTATGAATGAAATAGATGTTGAACCAAAATCAATGTTTAAATGAAGTCGATGTTTTAGTGAAGTCGATGTTCTAAATGAAATCGATGTTGAACCGAAATCGATGTTTGAATGAAGTCGATGTTTAAGTGAGTTGATGTTCTAAATGAAATCAATATTGAACTGAAATCGATGTTGAATGAAATTGATGCTTTAAGTGAAATCGATGTTTGAATGAAATTGATGCTTTAAGTGAAATCGATGTTGAACTGAAATCGATGTTTTAAAGATGTAGTCGTTGTTTAAGTGAAATCGATGTAATAACAAAACAGTAATCGTTGTGAACTTATAACAGTAGTCGATGTAAGCTTAGGCAAATCAAATGCAATTGACTTTAAATAAAAATGAGTGAAAGTAACTTACTGAATTTGTTTTATTTGATACCTGTTGACAAGCTTAAAAAAAGTGTTAGTCAATAATTTCCAGAGTTTTGTTAATCACCAAAAATACAAATAATATGTAAATATTTATATGGAGATGGAATGATCATAAAAAATAAGGTAATGAACACAAATTTATCTTTTCTTAAGACAGATATGCTTCGTACCAAAATTGCAATGAGAATAAATTATCATTGCTACATGTTTATCTCCTCTTTACTTTAATTTCAACTCCAATGAATAAGAGTTAATTGCTTAGTTTGGAGGGGCAACAAGTGGGTACTGCCATTCATAAGCATAGATAAGGAGAAGATGTTTGGCCTATGGCAACAAGTTACAATCACCTAGAGGGGGAGGGGGGTGAATAGGTTGAAACAGAAATATGAAAGTAAATCAACCACTTTAAATTTTGGTTAGTGAATAAAAAAGTGTGCAATTGAAATTAAAGGAGCAGAAGCAATCACACACAAGAACCACAAGGATTTATCCTAGCTCAGCCCTTCCCAAATGGAAGTCTACATTTAGTCTTCAAGCAACTTCTTGGGATTCACTAACTGGTATACAATCCCCCCAAGGATATACAACCTCAAGCACAACTGGTCCTCCCTTCTACACAAAGGGAAAAACACCTAGCACCCTAGCTGGTCTTCTTCTCTTTCCCAGGCAAAAAGTAGCTCACTTCTTTTACAGGCTCAGAAGTAAATCTATTGGAACAAACCCAGCACGATTCTTCACGTAACACAAGGGGCACACTGGTACAGACCTCAGCTGGTCACAACACCCAGCAACAAGCTGGTTTTCTCTTCACCTCGGAAGAGGAACAACCTTGCTCTTCTTTTAGAACAGAAAGAGCAAGCTGTGGAGATCAAGTTCTGGAAATGAAGAACTTTGCTTGCTTAATCTCTAATAGCAAACTAAGAGTTAAAAAGATTTATAGGAAGATTACAAGACTCTCAGGCTAGGAACTCTCTATCAGATTTACAAAATTTACATAGAGAGAGTTGAGAAAGAGTGAAGGCTTGAATCGCTTGAAAGCTTCAGATGATTTCTACTCAGGCACTATCTTCTGTGAATAGACTCGAGCTCTTTCTCTCTTTTTCTTTGAGTGTGTGTGTCATTTAGGCTCCTCACAGGATGTACACTCTTTCAGAAAGATCTTCAGGGCTTCTCTATTTACTTCTGCTTCAAAGCCTTCATCTTTTATACAACAATTGAAGAGGACGTTGAGGAGATAACTATTGGAGCTTCTTCTTCTTCTTCTTTTTCTTCTTCTTCTTCTTCTTCTTCTTCTGCTCTCCTTGAGTCTAACTGATGCTTGGAATAGAAGAGAGTCTTCTTATGCATGTTTCCAAGGTCCTTAGCTGTGTCTAACGGATGCCTCATGAGAGAACCAGACACTTGCATACATTTAATGCATAGAAGAGAATGTTAGGTAGGAGAGGTTATGTGTTAGTCAACCCATACCTCTTTCACCTATAGTCCACATTTCCTGTTGACAACATGCTACATTAGGTAGTTGTCTTTCTATCTAGTAGGAAAGAAGGATTCATTTTAGTCCTCATTTTATGCTGACACATTCTTACCTAGCATTAAAAGATAGAAAGCACACAACATGAATAACTCAAAGATTTGAAGAATATTTGAATTTTCATTGGCGCCAAGACATTTTATCACCAATCGTCGTGTTTAAAAATATATCAACACCAATCAGTATGTAAACAACATCAATCACAATGATATTAAAGTTATTTGGTCACCAATCGAAAAGATATAGCATTTATAACACCAATCAGAATGATAAGTGAAGAGATCACCAATCAGAGTCTCACTAACACATCAATCGATACACATATAGACCAATCGATAAGATATATAAGTCAGTCGGAATGGATTAGGTCTTCAATTGATAGAAACTTCTTCAATAATCGAAACTTTCAGTGCAAATCTTTACCAGTCGAAGTCTAACTTCGACTTGTGACCAGAATCTTCACCAGTTGAAGCCTAACTTCGACTTGTGACTAGAGGAAGTGCAAATCTTTATTTTGAAAAATAATAATAAATATATTCACGATAATCATGTGAGAAAAATGTTATTATATATATTTATTATATTTTTGAGTTTTAGTTATCACCAAAACAAAGGGATAAATATATGAGAGTGGTTCAACAATCTTCCCTTTTTTAGTGATGATAAAACTCATAAGAATTTTCTGAAATTAAGATATTTAATACAAGCATTGATAAAAAAATTTAGAGAAGAAGCATTCTCCTCCATTTTGTCAATAACCAAAAGGAAAAGTTCTCATCATTGACATTCTCTCTTTTCAGTTTGCATAGACTTCTTATTTTATCATGAGGGAGTGGTTCAATAATGAAGGTATTATCTTCCCCCTTTGAAGCTTGAGATCTGACTGACTCCCCCTGAATGTGATGCTCCCCTGAGTATATGGCTCCCCCTAAATTGTTTCTTGTCAAAACTTCACATGTTCTCCTTGCCGGTCGACCGATTTGACACCATCTGTCGACATGTCCTCCTCATGTGTCGACCTGTGAACCTTGTGTGTCGACTTCTTACCATATCTGTCGACCTGTGAACCTTGTCGGTCGACCTGTGCTTCATTTGTCGACAACCAGACTTAGGTCTGTCGACCTAAACTATTCCAAAAGCTTTTCCAGAAAGCTTTTTCATAGAGCTTGGCTTCATCTATCGACCTATGCATTTTAACTGTCGACCTCTTCTTGTTGGATTACCACTTGTTGGTGCTTGATTTTACTTGTTTTTTTTTGTCAGGTCTTCAAGAGTTCCCTACATTTATCTTACAAAAAGAATACTTGCAAAAGACTTATTAGTAGTACAATAAACATGAATTAAGAATGTACTATTCTATGACTACTCCCTTTTCCATTTGAGTGAGGTGAAGAGCCAGTAGTCACCAATGCCTTTAGCATCTTTTGTCCATGACGCTCTAAGGCTACCCTGTAAATTAGTCATTCAGAAATAGGTACCTAAATCTTTTTGGGTCCTTGATGGTTAGATGCATAAAAATAACCTTCAGGAATCCACATTAAATATCTAGTTGTGCAAGTATTAACTGTGTGGCCTAACTTATTACAATGAGAACAATAGTTAATATAGTTTGTTTTATAGGCTCGAATGTTTCTGTGATGCTTGTTTAAAACATATTTTTAGAAACCTTCTTCTTCTAATGCACATCATTTTCTATTTCTTTTACAAATTTTGGTACTAGATATTTATCTGTATATTTAATTTCTTTTTCAGGAGGTTTATATCCAAGTCTTTGTTTATTATTGCCAGATTTTGAGCCTTTTAAACAAAGAGCAAGAGATGTTTTTCCTTTTGTTAATCTTTTCACAAATTCTCTTAAGTATATATTTTCTTCAGTTAGAGCTTTAGTTTCTCTTCCAATTTATGATTACTTTATAATTCAAATATCTTATTATCCTTGTTCTTTAAATCTTCACATAAAAGATCATTATTATGATTAGTTTCTTTTAACTATTTTTTCAATTGTTCCATTTCGGATTTAAGATTAGAATTAGTATTTTCTAAACAAGTAAAATTATTTTTCAGAAATTTTAGTTCTTTTATAACAACTTTGTGTGTTTGGTAAAGTTCATTAAAAATCTCTTCTAAATCCTCTGAATCTGAATCAATACAAGAGTTAAGAGATATACTTGATTGAACCTCATCTAGTCCTACCATGAGGGCTAGATTCACTTGCTCATCTTCAAAATTAGAACTTGAAGCATATGTAGAGATGACTTCTTCATAGGTTATTCTTAATGTATCATTTCTTTAACAGTTTTACATACAGAGACTTTATTAAATTCTCTTTTAGACAAACCACAATAGAGATAGTTTTTAGCATTGTAATTTAGTGAGACATTTATTTTATCTGCTAGAGACCAATCAGTAGGACTTGTGGTAAGAGGGATTTTGTCACCTTCTTTAATTACCTGCCACAGATCAAAGTCTGTGCCTCGGATGAAGCACTCCATGTGCATCTTCCAGTATGAATAATCTTCACCATTGAAGAAAGAAGGTCTTGTGACAGACTGTTCTTCAGTGTAGCCTTGGGTTGTCATAGATCTTGCTCTTGGATCGTGAGATTTTCTTCACAGAGCTTGCTCTGGTACCACTTCTTGGCCCATGGTAGCAAGATGCAATCACCTAGAGGAGGGGGGGCGGTTGAATAGGTTGAAACATAAATATGAAAAAAAATCAACCAATTTAAACTTTGGTTAGTGAATAAAAACATGTGCAATGGAAATTTAAGGAGGGGAAGCAATCACACATAAGAACACAAAGGATTTATTCTAGTTCGGCCCTTTCCAAATGGAAGTCCCACATCTAGTCCCCAAGCAACCTCTTGGGATTTCACTAACTGGGATATAATCTCCCCAAGGATATACAACCCCCAGCATAGCTGGTTCTCCCTTCTACACAAGAGGAAACACACCCAGCACCTTAGCTTGTCTTCTTCTCTTTTCTGGACAAGAAGGCATCCCATTTTTTTTACAGGCGAAGAAGCAAAACTATTGGAACAAATCCCAACATGATCCTTCCCTTAACACAAGGGGCACATTGGTACAGATCCCAGCTAGTCACAACACCTAGCAACAACCTGGTCTTCTCTTCACCTAGAGGAGGAACAATCATGTTCTTCTTTTAGAAAGAAAGAGCAAGCTGTGGAGATCAAGTTCTGGAAATAAAGAGCTTTGCTTCCTTCGTCTCTGACAGCAACCTAAGAGATAAAAAGATTTACATAAAGAATACAAGACTCTCAGGCTAGGAACTCTCTCTCAGATTTACAAAGACACACAGAGAGAGTTGAGAAGGAGTGAAGGCTTGAATCACTTGAAAGCTTCAGATGATTTCTACTTGGGCACTATCTTCTGTGAATAAGCTCGAGCTCTTTCTCTCTTTTCTTTGAGTGTGTGTGTCAGTTAGGCTCCTCACAGGATGTACACTCTTTTATAAAGATCTTCAGGGCTTCTCTATTTACTTCTGCTTCAAAGCCATCATCTTTTATACAACAGTTGAAGAGGACAGTTGAGGAGATAACTATTGGAGCTTCTTCTTCTTCTTCTTCTCTTCTTCTTCTTCTTCTTCTTCTTCTTCTTCTTCTTCTACTCTCCTTGAGTCTAACTGATGCTTGGAACAGAAGAGAGTCTTCTTATGCATGTTTCCAAGGTCTTTAGATGTGTCTAACGGATGCCTCATGAGATAACCAGACCCCTGGATACATTTAATGCATAGAAGAGAATGTTAGGTAGGAGAGGTTATGTGTTAGTTAGCCCATACCTCTTTGACCTATAGTCTACATTTTCTACTGACAACATGCTACACTAGGTAGTTGCCTTTCCTTGTAGCAGGAAAGAAGGAGTTCTTTTAGTCCTCATTTTCTACTGACACCTTTCTTACCTACCATGAAAAGTTAGAAAGCACACAATATGAATAACTCAAAGATTTGAAGGATATTTGAATTTGCAATGGCGCTAGGAGATTTTGTTCACCCCATCGATGTGTTTTAAAAACAATCAACCCAATCATATGTAAACATCAATCAGAATGATATTAAATGTATTTGGTCACCAATCGATAAGATATAACATTTATAACACCAATCAGAATGATAAGAAGGAGATCACCAATCGGAGTCTCACTAACCTCAATCAATACAAATATAGACCCAATCGATAATATATATAAGCCAGTTAGAATGGATTAGGGTCTCATTCGATAGAAACGCTTCGGTAATTGAAAAGTTCAGTGCATCTTCACTAGTCGAAGTCAACTTCGACTTGTGACCATAAACCTACCAATCGATCTCTAACTTCGACTTGTGACCAGAGAAAGTGCAATCTATTTTTAAAAAATACAATAATATATTCACGATAATTACAAAAAAACATATTATTAAATATTTTATTTTATTAATGAGTTTGTTATCATCAAAAAATGATAAATATATGAGATGGTTCAACAAGATGGTGATGGATAAACGAATTGGAAATGGCCTATTGTGAATCCCTTATTATTTGCATGTAAGCTAGATGCTCCCTTATTGTGAGGATCATCACAAAGAAAACTTAAAGATGCATAGAAGCCAAATCCTATGGCTTAAAGACTATGTGAGTATGAATGAGATTTTTAATCTTTCTGTTTTTTAATTTAATTGTCAATTTCTGTTTTTATATCCTTATCTGTTGGAGTTGGTGGATACTATCAGCTATGAGATCATCTTTGATACTGAGTTATCGTGTATCTGGAAACTTTCAAAGGCTTCATCTGACATTTTTATTTGTACATATGTGTGCAAGCTGTTCTTAGGATATATATAGGCCTTTAGCCTATAATACAATATGTTATGGAAAATGTTAGACATTGTTGTTAACATTTTAATATAGTGTCTATTTTTCAGATGAGATGTGTTTGTGGGATTTTCTATATGTGATTGTAAATATGTTTTATGGGATTACAACTGTGGTTATTTATATGTATGCAAATAGAGTCTGATTGTTCATGTGGTTGAGTATGTGTGGTTTGCCAGGTATTTCAATACCTATTAATTATATAAATAGATAATTGATAAGTGTACATTCCAATAATAATTATTAGATGAGATCCAAAGTGTAGGTGAGAATACTGCCTACACTTTCTAAACAATGCTAATTACCTACACTTCTTTACAAACGCTAATTACCTACACTTATTAACAAAAGTTGTGAACTTTACAAATGCTCATAACCTATTGGTGTACATTACAACAACAAATTATTTAGGTGAGATTCAAAAGTGTAGGTGAGAATCTTACCTACGCTTTCTAGCAGATGCTTTCTAAAATGTTGTAATCTACTTATCTTGAAGAGTGTAAGTAACTTTTATTGACACGAGCAATACCTATGACGAAAAAACGTAGGGGAGATTCATAGGTAAAACCCTATACCTATGATTTTGCGGCCTTTACAAATAGAAATTGGTCGTAGGTATGACCCCGTTTTTCGTAGTGTGATGAAGGCAACAAACACATATATCCCCGTGGGTGAAAGTAAAGGCAAACCTGCAAACATGTTAGTATAATACATTTATCCACAATTGACAAACAACATGACTTCGACATTCATTGTATTGTTAATCACACACATTTAATAAAGATAGATGAAAAGCATAACATATTAGTCATGTAGTTCTTAAACAAATTGGTGTGTTTGTTTCATATCGTTCGGGGGCTGGTTCAAAACCAATCACTCATATAGTTCTTCAATCCTTAAACAATCTTTTGATAAGGTCGTTGTGTAATGTCAGTGTGCTTCCCTTGAATCATGCATCCAATGGATTAAATTTCAATGAAGATACATAAAATGTCATTCCCTCCTATAAATTGTTTGAGTTTTGATACCTACGTACATGTGTTTCCGTACGAATTCAAACCCAGGAATTTCTTAGAATTTCCATCCCATTAAAAGTCAAGTATATCGATGAGGTCCTCGGTCATTAAACACTATGATCTAACGAAGCTAAATCGTTGTAGCCAATGTGATGTTGGCCAGGCCAAGCATAAGTCTCGTTGAACATGACTCTCACCATCTCTCACCCCTCCATATTTAATATGCCCCCCTATACATTCTTATAGTCAAATTGTTCACACTTAAAAATGTTAGGACAAATCCTTCTCCACATCCCAAATGGCACTTATATGCATTATAGTAGAAGTAAATTTGTCACATTATAGTATTGGAAAAATACTTTTTGTAGAATGGAAATAGAGTGCAATACACTGTAATATAAGCCACAACAAAGATCAACTACAAGATGATTGGAATCATCATCATCATCAGAGCTTATCTCATTATTTGGGGTCGGCTACATCAATCTTTTCTAGTAAAGATTTCTATCAAGTGCTATATTTGTGTTTAAACTCAAAAGTCAAGTCCTTCCTAATAATGTTGCACCATCTCATTTTAGGGCCTTTTCCCAACTCTTTTATTGCATCTACTAAGATTTAGTTACATCTTTTAACTGGTGCCGAGTTAGGATGATGGTAACATGTGTCTAAATAGCATGAGTTTATTTTCTCTCATTTTTCTATCAATTAAGCTATCTCCAAGTAATTACAGAAGTGCCCATTCCTAATCTTATCTTTCTTAGTCTTACCACACATCCATCTCAACATCCTCATCCCTGCTACACATTTTTGGTTAATGTGTTCCTTTCACACTACCCAACACTCAGTGCCATATAATAAGCAGGCCTCACAACTGTTCTATAAAACTTCTCTTTAAGTTTCACTAGTATACGAGATATTAAAGGACTCCTGATGAACTTCTTCATTTTAACCAGTCTACCTTAATCCTGTGTGCCACATCATCATAATCTCCTCATTCTCTTGGATGATAGACCCTAAGTATCAAAGGCTATTACTCGTAGGAATGTCTTGCCTATCAATTTGAATCATATCTTCCTATAACACCCTCTCGTTACTAATTTACAATACATAAACTCTGACTTACTCCTACTGATTTTAAAGCCTTTATAATATAAAACATGCCTTCAATTTCTAACTTGACATTTAAACCATCAATACTCTCATCAATTAAGACAATATCATCACACAAATAACATACACCAAGGGATATCATCATGCAATTATTATTTTTACTTCATCTATAACTAGAGCAAAGAGATACAGACTTAGAGCAAAACCTTGATGCAAATTTATAGTGACAAAATTCACAAGTCTCTCTAGCAATAGTTCTCAACACTAGTAGTAGCACCCTTGTACATATCCTTGATCAAGTCATGCATATCCTTGAGAGACTCATTTCTTTGTTAATATCCATCAAATCAAATCTCTCAGTATTCAATCACACGTCTTCTCCAAATCACGAAAAACCATATTAAATCTCTTCTCATCTCTCTATACTTCTCAATTAACTGCCATAATACACAAAATAGCTTCTTAGTAGATCTACTTTGCATAAATCGAACTGATTTTCTGATACAATCGTCATACAATCCCATTTGATTCTCGATTACTCTTTCCCAAAGTTTCGTAGTGTGACTCATAAACTTAATTCCACGATAATTATTGTAACTTTGATATCTCCTTTGTTTTATAGAAAGAAACCACAACACGTTTTCTCCATTCTTTTCGCATCCTCCGTTCCTTCAAAATGTTATTGAAAAGTTTAGTTAACCACTTAATACCAATGTCTCCTAAGCCTTTCCACACTCCAATAGATATGCCATCCGGTCTAAGGCCTTGCCCAATTTCATTTTTTCTTAAAGCAACACTCACTTCTGACATCTTAATACGTCAGAAATATTGATATTGTCATTTTGTTGATTGTTCTCTTCTAAAGAAAAATCCTTAAAGCAACCTCCATTAAGTAATTTCTAAAAATAGCTACACCATCTCTCTTTAACCTCTAGGTCTTTAACTAAAACCCTTTGATCTTATCCTTAATGAAACGAACATGGTTTATATCTTTACTTTTTTCCTTTCTCTATTTTAGCAAGTTTAAATATGTCATTTTCACCCTTTCGGGTTCCTACTTTATTATATAATTCTTCAAACGTTTTTAGATTTAGTTTCATTAACTACTCTTTTAGCCCTCTTTTTAGCTATTTTTAAGCTTCTAAAGTTTGATTATTTTTGTTGTTTTTGTCAAGCCTTAAACAATCTCCTTTAGCTCTTGTGGTATTTTTAATTTCCTTGCTCCACCACCAAGTCTCTCTTTTAACATTCTTTTTGCCTTTATTCGTTGAAGAGTCGCTTGCTATATTCTTCATACAATTTGTAATATTATTCCACATTACATTAACTTCTTAATTTAAATTCTAAATAATTTTTTTACTAGATGATTTTTATGTTTCTAAATTTTTACTTTTCAAATTTCACCACTTAATCTTAGAACAATTATTTATAATGGTTTTTCTTTTAAATTTTGGGATAAGGATATCCATTACTAGTAATCTATGCTATGAGACTAAACTCTATCCAGAGATAACTTTGCAATCTTTGCACAAAACTCTATTGATCTTTCTAACAATAAATTAATCAATTTGACTCTTATATGTTCCACTCTTGTATATTTATCTAATAATAAACTCTGTCCGAGAAGCAGACAACACAGCCTACTACATCATCACCAGTGCATGATCAGATCATTTTTGAAGAAAGACACCTTATGAGCTATACAAAGAGAAAAAGGCAAACATCAGTCCCTTCGACCTTTTGGTTGTAAGTGTTTCATTTTGAAAATATAAAAATAATTTAAGAAATTAGATGCTAAAAGTGATGAAGGATTTCTACTAGGAGATACTTCAAAACCTAGAGGATATAGGGTGTTCAATAGAAAAAATTTAACCATTGAACAATAGTTCATGTCTTATTTGATGAAACTAATCCTCTATTAAGAAAGTAGTAAAAGAAGAAGAAGATGTTGTTGAAGAATTGTGCAGGGATCTGGAACAAGCTTCTCTTGAAGAAAAATGTGAAGACAAAGAAGATCCTCCAATAGAAGAACTACAACACAAGGAAGAAGCACATGAGAGCTTCCTAGAGAATTGAGGTATCACAGAGATCATCCAAAGAAAATTCTAGGTGATCCTCATGATAGGGTAAGAACTAGGTATGTCAATTCCTTGCGATTACATTGTATTTGTATCTTAGATTGAGCCCAAGACAGTCAATGATGCACTGACTGATGATCTTGATCTTAGCCATGCAGATGAACTGATTTAGTTCAAGAGAAACCAGGTTTGGTCCCTTGTGCCTAGGCCATCAGACCATCTTGTTATTGGCACCACATGATGTTCAGAAACAAATGGATGAAGCTGGTGTCATTACTAGAAATAAGGCTAGACTGGTAGCGCAAGGCTATTCCCAAGATGAGGGCATAGATTTTGATGAAATCTATGCACCAAAGCTAGACTTGAGAATATTTGGATTTTACTAGCATATGTATCTGCATGTGATTTAAAATTGTTTTAAATGGATGTAAATCTGTATTTTTAAAATGGTTTTATAAAGAGGAAGTCTATGTGAACAACCTCCTGGTTTTGAAGACATAGAACATCTTAATCATGTTTTCAAATGCATAAGACACCATATGGTATGAAACAAGCACCTAGAGCTTGGTATGAAACTAAGTGCATTTCTTTTAAAACATGGTTTTTACAAGGCAAAGTAGATATCACATTGTTTATTAAATCATGCTCTCAAAATACCTTAATTTGCAAATTATGTTGATGACATCATTTTCAGAGCTATTGATGAACTCTTTGCAGTAGTTTGAAGAATTAATGCAGGGAGAATTTGAGATGAGTTCGATGGAGAACTTACTTTCTTGGACTCCAAATAAAAAAAGACAAAGAGGGAAGTCCACTAAATCAGACCAAGTACATCAAGGATTTGCTAAGGATGTTTGGTTTTGAACAAGCAAAGCATCTAACCACTCCTATGAGCACTTCCACCAGGTTAGATAGTGATCCTCAAGGTAAGAAAGTAGATCAAAATTTTTACAGAGGTATGATTGGTTATCTACTATACTTACTGCTACTAGAACAAACATTTTATTTAGTGTATGCTTGTGTGCTAGGTACCAAGCAGATTCTAAAGAATCCCATTTAATTTCGGTCAAAAGAATTTTTAGATATTTAGCACATACATGTGAATTAGGTCTATGGTATCCAAGATCGTGTAAGATGAGCTTAATTGGATATACTGATGTTGATTATGCTAGATGTAAAGTAGATAGAAAAAGCACCAGTGGTTCCTGTCAGTTTCTTGCAGGGTGTTTGATCTCCTGGTCCTCAAGAAAGCAGACTCTATGGCTCTGTCAACAACTGAAACTGAGTATATTACTGCTTGGAGCTGCTGCACTCAACTACTTTGGATCAAATAATAACTTGAGGGTTATGGACTAAACATCAAATTTGTACCCCTGCTATGTGACAACACTAGTACAATCAATCTCACAAAGAATCTAGTACAACATTCAAGAACAAAACATATTGAGGTTAAGTATCATTTCATTAGAGATCATGTAGCACATGGTAATATTAGCATTTCATTTGTAGACACTGAAAATCAGTGGCAGACATCTTTACAAAAGCCCTACTTGAAGAGAGATTCACCTCTCTTCGAAGAGAGCTGGGCATGTGTAATCTGTAAAGGATGTATTTCTGTAATAACTGAAGACAATAATCTTTCGAGTACCTTGGAAATGCATGACTCCTAATCTTTGTTGAAAATTCCTTGTACTTCATAATTGTGTCGACACAATTTTCACTCAGGTCGACACATCCCTCATGCTCAGTCGACACCTCCATACTTTAGGTTGAACTGCATAATCTATTATCTCTATATTGATACAATCTTTAAACCACTCTCACTGTTCTTGTTAAGGGTAAAATTCATGGTCTACTCCTTCTTCTCTACATTTCCCTCCTTTATCTCTTTAAATTGGTTTGAGTTAAGGGGAGCCTTGGACTAAGGGGGATACTTCATTAATCTTTCTTCACACCTTTCCTTTGGTTTTCTCATTCTTATTTCATAGACCTTCCTTTTTGGTCATGGACAAAAAGGGGGAGAAATACTCTAAAGTACAGACTTACTCTAAATAAATATCTCATATATCATTTTTGAAGCAATATGATTTCGGTGAGGACATCCCTGAAGAGGAAGTAGTCAAAGATGTGTTTAAATTCTTAATTGTCCTTAACAATACTATTGACAATTTCTTACAAGTATCATTTTCTTGACACTCATGGAAAGCTATCAAGTGTGAGACATTCTCACCTAGGGGAGCTCGTAGATCCCGTGTTCTATAGAATCTGCCCGCCGATGAAGGAGCTTACACGACCTCCCTCTAGCAGTGTCCACACGGCGACATGCGACGACACACCCATCCTCCACGTCGGCGTTCTCCTCCCCTCCTCCTCCAGAAGCTCCAACTAGCAGCAAGAGAGATAGCAGTAGCAAGTATGTCGTTGCGGAATTATACTATATGGTAATCTAGAAGGGGGGTTGAATAGATTACTACCAATAAAATTTACTACCACCTTCTTTTGATAAAAACACAAACTTTTGAGACTTGCAACAGAGTGTAAACTAAACTTAGATGTGTTAGTTATAGATAGATAGTAGCAATTATCTAGCGTGTGTGAAAACAACGTGCCTACCAAATATCTAACGTAAAGACGTGCAAACCACATGACACGAGGTTTTAAGGTGGTTCGGAGTACACAACTGTGTATCCTACGTCCACCGTCCACACACACACGCAGAAACACTGCTTATGAGCTAGTTCAAAACTACAACTCACACACACGAGTTGTCTGATGTGAAACCACGATCAGATCAACACAGACCACGTAGATCAAGTACAAGAATCACTTGATCCACAACCACACACACAGAAGTAAAACAGAGACTTAGAAGGGTTCTGAGTTGGAGAATCAAATCCTTATGTAGAACTCTTCTACAGGTCATCTGGATGATCTTCAAACTTCGTCTTGACAGGTTCAAGTTGATGTAGAAGCTTGAGTCACCGACGAACTGACTTCACCTACGCTTGGAAGATGGATCTTCTTGTTTTCTGGGCGCGGTTGAAGCAGAGCAGCATAGAGACTTCTTCTCTTGGATTTTCTTAGGGTATTGGATGGTGGCTGCTTTTGTACAAAATTAACTCCAAAGAGTCCTTTTATAGGGGTGTTCAAGTATAGAGAGTCTGGAACAGGAAACACCCACATAGGAAACATATGGAGATCTCGTATTGAGATTTGTGTTTACGTCTGTCGACAGGCCTTGATCATCTATCGACAGCTAGAGACAGATTTGTATTTGCCAGATCTCTGAACTTCCGGGAAGGGTTTTCCTGTAGTAGCTGTCGACAGTCGACTGGGATCTGTCGACAGATGGCTATGTTCAGACCTGGTGTTTTCTGTCTATAGTTTTCTGTCGACAGGCAGTTGAGGAGTTGTCGACAGGTGCTTATTTTTTGTGCTTTTCTTGATCTTTTTGCTATTGTTTTAACACACTGTCTTTTGTGCAATCTCACTACATGTAGACCATTGTTAGTGAGATAACGTGAACATTTAAATGATCAAGTTGAACATGTGTTTGCATAGTTCATGAAGTGTTCATCAAGTACTCAAGTATTGCTTATCAATTGTTCATCATAAAAAACAATCATCAAATATAAATTCATGTAAACCCAGCATTCTCCCCTTTTTGATGATGACAAAAAGTTTCAATTAATGCACAATTGAGTTGTAATTGAGTTCTCCCCCTTTTGACAACATCCAAAAATATACGTCATAAATACAGGAAGAGAGCAAATAACTGTGAATTTCATTGAGGTTCAATCTTACACATAGTTACAACTAGAATAACGTAACATGAGAATTGCAAAAGAGAAGACAACATCACACAAGACAAACTAGTGCATCACACTATGACCATGACCCGAACAAAAGACACTTAGACTCTCTAAGCAGCATCATCACCAGGCGGTGCAGAGGCCTGACAGATGTCACGAAGCTCAGTAGACACCTAGTGAAGCGGAGCTGGAGCTGGACTTGAGTATCCGCGAGTGCGTTATGCTTGTATCCACAGTGTCCAAACGTGCATGGAGCTTATCAAAACCAGTGGACATCTGAAGGTGTAATTATGCTAGAAGATCACGAACGGAAGGCTCAGCAGCAGAATCACTAGCGGCAACACTAACGTCATCTCCCGGAGCATCGAGAGGCTCAGACTGGGAGTCTTCATCAGCTTCTTCATTATGATCATCATCATCTTGATCAGCTTCTTCAGCATGACCATCAACATCTTCATCTCCTCCCTCCCGATCTTCATCCATGGCAGTAGCTGGTGCCTTACCCTGAGTTCTCGTGTGACAACCCCATCAATCAGCTTATACCCCATCCTATGTGCAGCAGTGAGATCAAAACTACTGCGAGATTGAGCTCGACACATTCACTGTTAGGAATGTTGATGCCAATGAACCGAAGAAGGGAAGTGATTGGGCAGGCATATGGCATTGATCTCCTGGGGTTGTAGAAGCAGTGACAGATTAAGCCAAGCATGAGTGCAGGAGGTTGATCTGCTCGCACTTGAGGAAGAAGGTAAAAGAAATTTATGAACCTCAGTGACGAGTTCCCGACTGCCATGCTTTGGAGCAGTCAGGGTGGTGAAGATATGGTGAATCATCTTGTTCAGTGGGGGAAAAGAGTTGCATTGATTTAGCAATTTTCTTGGTTCCATCATATGGTTGGAGGGTGATGAGGTGATAGTACTCAGAGGCAGATGGGTGATAGGTGAGTATAGCAGCCCCAGAGTTAGGGATTTGAAGTGCTGTGCTAAAGAGATTAGCAGTGAGTTTGAAAGGAGTTCCCTTGACAGCGGTGTAGAACTCATTGTCCTCAGAGTAGCCAATTGTTGAAAAATTCACTGACGGCAGTAGGAGAATAGACCGTATGGGAATAGAGAAATACCGTCCAGCCCTGGTGTCAAGAGGGGTTGGAGGTTCGGAAACAGGGCTGCCAAGGTCGTGAAAATCAACATACCGAGGCTGTACAAACTTGGTAAAGGAGCCCTTAGCCCGTGTGAGATTCAGACGAGGAGGAACCATGAGTTCGGGCAACTGATCATCCCGATGCTTCGTCCGGCGCTCAGCGGGAGCCCGGAGCCTTCGCTGGCTTCAGAGGAAGCGGACGATGATGGGAGACCATCTTCTTCGCCTTGGAAGCCATGGGGATGGCAAGACAAAGTACAGAGGAGCGATGAAGGAAGAGAGATATAGACAGAAGAGAGAAAGCAGGAGGGTGACAGGGTAGGGTTTGCGCTCTGGAGAAGGAGGGTTTTGGGTTGGGGATGGTTTTGGTGGTAGATAAGGAAGAAGGGGCGTGGGTGCCTTTTTAGGAGTTGGGATGGGATTTGAAAAGGCAAGGGTCCCACCAAATCAGCCCCTAAGCGGCGCGCCTTGGGTTTCCCAAACAGGGTGGCCGCCAGCTGTCGACAGATGCACAAGGGCTATCGACAGGCGCACACAGAAAATGTGCCAGAATGAAATTGTTCGAGGAATTTGTTAATGAATTGCTGAGCAGTGTGTATTCAAAGAATATAGAAGGTGTAAATAGGTGGACACATAGTTTAAACTGTCATACTCAGTGATATTAAGTCAAGTCAATATCCTCAATGGTTTAAACATAATGCTCAAAAAGTTGCAGGTTGGAGCATGAAGAGAACATCTTACCAAAACTTAGGGATTACCATAACCCCTATTGAATAACAAACTATTGAACGAACACGATTCCAAGTAAAGGATGGTCAAATGGTGATGAAGAAAATGTCTACATAGATGGCTAGCCATAGACACTAATGGACCGGAATTAATCAAACAGTGGAGGCTTCACACTATTTCTTTTTGATTTTTTTGTTTAACAAAATGCAATGGGAAAAGTGGTAATTAGGATCACGAACACCTTTTGACGTGAGGATAGACATGTCTAGTGCCCTACCCCAGTTACTCTGTGAGAGTGACCATCATACCATTCTATAGAGTTAATGAGTAAGCTTTTTGACTCGGGAAGACATTTGTGATGCCCATGTCCCCGGTTACTCAGCAACACATCATTGCTCTATCTTTATCCCATTTTTG
This sequence comes from Colocasia esculenta, assembly GCA_014218235.1. NCBI lineage: Eukaryota > Viridiplantae > Streptophyta > Magnoliopsida > Alismatales > Araceae > Colocasia > Colocasia esculenta. The sequence continues at coordinate 62,704 of JACBKR010000445.1, forward strand.
AGTTGTATTGAGATATGAGATAGGTAGCTTTTCTCCCTTTTTTTGAATCTTATCTTGTATGTTCTGTTTGAAAATCAAGGTCAAATAATGTATGGTTAAAATCAATGCTTGACATAGAGTTCAATGACCATAGGACTGATCAAGACACTTGAGAACAGTGTGTGCCTACAAGAGAGTTATTCAAGGAGTTAGGTGATATCCATTAGATTAGATCAATATTCTCCGAATGATACAACCTAGACTCTTACATGAGTAGTATGTCAAAATCATGGTGTACAAACAATGGCTTTAATATCATTGGGTATGAGTGATTAAACATGCATAGACCCCCCGTGACACCTTACTTGAAAGACATGAACCTGCTCAAAGAGAATGTTGTGAGATATCCAAGAAATGCTGGAAAGTGTGTGGTTGTCGACAGCTAGAAGGAGCCTATCGACAGATGCACACAGATAGAAAAGAGGCTGTTCTGGGAATCAGAAACTGTGCTTGGCTGTCGACAAAAACATACAAATGCAATAACTGGTGTCTGTGGAGCATGATCTGTCGACATGATGGAGCAGGGCTGTCGACAACTGCTTGTGCAGAACAGATTGAAGGCTAAGATGAAAGAGGAAAGAGATTTGTGGCATGTGAGGAAAAAGTAGGTATGTGAAATAATTAATTTCCCTCAAGATGTCAGTCATCTAACCTGAACTTGCTCCCCCATAGTGTGTGCTTTGTGGACACAAACAATCAAGTACTTCAAGACACATGGCACAAATTGTGCAATAAATGCACACAATTTCATGAATAAGGACATACTATGAAGAAATCCATTTGTTTAAGAAGAAAGAATGGGCAAAGTGAGAAGAAGCTATACCTTATAGAAAGTAAATGACCCTTATTTACAACTTAACTATGGATACGTGGCGGAGAATTTTTTCTCACGCATAATGACAGTTTCCAAACAAGCATAACTTGGTCTTCCACAGATCACCATTTGATATACCACATAGTTGGTGCACACAAGGAACATATACTTAAGATTTGGTATGAGTTTCATTGCATTTTGCACAAACCCAATTCTCTTCTCAATGTTGTGAATCTATCCTCGGCCAGTGGTTTTGTAAAAATATCAGCCAATTGTTTTTCAGTGGGTATGAAGCTAAGTTCCAAGGATTTTTGGCTACTCATCTTTGAGAAGTGATGACGAATCTCAATGTGTTTTGTCCTAGAGTGTTGGACTGGGTTCTTTGAAAGATTGATGGCACTAGTGTTGTCACATAATAGGTGTTAATCCAATTTCAATATTGTAGTCAGACAGTGACTTTTTATCCACAACACTTGAGCTGCACAACTCCCTGCAGCAACATATTCTGCTGCTCTGCAGTGGAGAGTGCAACCGAGTGTTGCTTCTTGGATGCCCACGAAACCATGCACCACCAAGAATTGGCAATAACCCTCTAGTACTCTTTCTATCAATTTTCATCCAGCATAATCAGCATCGGATATGATATCAAATCAAAACAACTCCCAGCTGGAGACCAAGACCCAAGGCATACGTACCTGAGAGATATCTGAATATCTCTTAATGCAACCAAATGGCTTCCTTTGGACTAGATTGATATCTAGCACAAAGGCAAAAACTAATTGTATGTCCGGTCTACTTACAGTATGATAAGGAGTGAACCAATCATACCTCGGAAGTGCTTTGCATCTACCGGTTTACCTTTCTCATCATTGTCCAATTTCAGCTTGTGCTCATTGGTGTTGAAGCAGGCTTAGCTTGTTCAAACTGAAATTTTTCAGTAGCTCCTTGACATATTTTTCTTGGTTGATGAAAAATCCATCTTCTAGTGTTTTTACCTGCAGACCAAGAAAAAATTGAAGCTCCCCCATTAAACTCATCTCAAATCACTGTACATATGATTTGAAAATTCCTCACACAGTGATGGGTTAGTAAACCAAATATGATATCGTCCACATAGACTTGACAACAATAATGTGATTGCGAACTTTCTTAGTGAAGAGAGTTTGATCTACTTTACCTCTTGAGTAGTTTTTGCTTACCAGAAAAGTGCTTAGTCTGTCGTACCAAGCTCGGGTGCTTGTTTCAATCCATAGAGAGCTTTGTGCAATTTATATACATGGTTAGGTTTATCATGATCCTCAAAGCCAGGTGTTGAGAGACATAGACTTCCTCTTTGATGTAGCCATTCAAGAAGGCAGTTTTAACATCCATTTGAAAAAGTTTGAACTTGTTTGAGCGTGCATATGCTAAACAAGATCCTAACTGCTTCTACTAGCTACAGGAGCAAATGATCTTCAAAATCCACACCAAATTCTTGACTATAACCCTTTGCAACCAGTCTAGCCTTATTTCTCACCACTTTACCCTCTTCATTAGCTTATTCCTAAAGGCCCATCTTGTTCCTATGATAGAAATTTCAGGGGTTCTAGGAACTAGACTCCAAACATTATTTCTTTGAAATTGCCCAAGCTCCTCATGCATAGCATCAATCCATGAATTTTCTTTTAAAGCTTCTTCAACATTTTTGGGTTCACTTGAGAGACAAAGGCTAGATAATCCTATTAACTATTTGTCTAACTTGAGACCTAGTTTGAACTTTTTCATTCATATCTCCTATGATGTTATCAAGTGGATGATCTTTAGAATACCTGACATTTGTCACTGTTGAAGGTCCGGGTTGATTGGACTTGAGGAGGTTGTTCTGAGGAGGGTGTGCTTGAGGAGTTTCAACTTGAGGCTCTTCCTCTTGTGGATTTTGTTCAGGTCATCATCTTGATTCTGAATAGATTTACGTCATCTTCATCATTGTACCTGCGAAGATATCCACTTTAGTCTTGGAAACTGCTTTAGGATTTTCTTTTGCTTTCATTGTAGTTCCCCAAGGTATTCCTTCATCTCCATCCTCAAACCTGTAAGCATTTGAATGTTAGGCTTTGCTAGATACTCATCAAAAAAACAAATGTGCAGTTTCTTCCACTGTTCGAGATTTAAAATTAAACACCCTATGCTCTAGAGTGTTTTGAGTATCCCAGAACAATACCTTGATCACTTTGGCTTCGAAACTTATCCAAGTCAACTTTATCATTATTATGAATAAAGACTTTTGAGCCAAAAACTCTGAAATACCCAATACTGGGTTTCTACCTTTTAGAAGTTCGTAGGGAGTTTTCTTTATCATAGGTCTTACCATGGCTCTGTTAAGAATGTAACAAGAGGTGTTTATGCTTCTGCCCAAAAGGTCCTTGCAAGCTGACTTTCGACCAGAAGGGTTCGAGCCATTTCCACTAAGGTTTTGTTCTTCTCTCCACTACATCATTTTGCTCCAGAGTTCTCGGGAGAAGAACAGGTGTTCTATTCCTGGTGCCTGCAAAATCAGAAAAGCAAAATGAATGTTGTCAAACTCTCCCCCGTGGATCAGTGCATATTGAGCATAATTATTGACAATTCCATGCTCATCTTCAAAATTTTCAGTGCTTCATTTTTAGTGACCAGAATTTTTACCCAAAGAAACAAGAAAAAGCAGCGTACATACGTAAAACCAAATGACGTGTTACACAACTCAGACTCAGTAGGTCTCAAGGTAAAACCATAGGTCCATGTGCAAATAATTCAAAGGTTTAGAAGTGCTTATCGGTGCTTTTGATTTGAAGGATTTCGGGTTTGTTTTCCCTGTGCACATGCATCACAAAAACTTTCATTCTTGTTAAAGGAAAATTTAGGAAGTCCATACCAGCTTAAGCCTCATGATCTTGTGCAAGACATTGTAACTTGCATGGCAAAGCCTACGATGTCACAACGTAAGCTCATCCTGCTTGTTGCTACAAGACACAAGTCTTCATTTTTTGGATCATCTAAGTCGACCAAATAAATGTTGTTCACCCTTTTTCCAAAAAACTTTAGACTTCCTATTTCCTTATCAATGATTTGACATGATTTGATTCAAAGATAGCTTTATGACCCTTATCACACAATTGACTTATACTAAGCAAGTTGTGATGAAGGCTCTCAACCAATAATACATTATCAATTGAGTTGGAGGCATACTTACCGACCTTACCTGTGCCGATGATCTGGCCTTTATTGTTACCTCCAAAGATGACTTGACCTCCATCTTTTTCAACCAGCAAACAGAATTTTCTTTGTCGCTTGTCATGTGCCTCGAGCAGCACTGTCCAAGTACCATTCGTTTTGATTTTGGGCTGCTAGGCATTCTACATATATAGATCAGACAAGAGGTTTGGTACCCAAATTACTTTGGGTCCCAAAGTATCATTCATGCCAAACAGTAAATGCTTCGGAATCCAAACTGTTTGACTTTCTATTTATTTGGACTATTCCAGCATTGTTTATCATTGTGCCCAACTTTCTTACAGAAATTGCATGATGAAGGTTTTTTCACAACTGTGGGCTTGTTATTCGTGGGAACATGCATGGGCATTTTACCCTTTTGTTGCCTTGTTGGCTTTTCTTGGGTAGCTTGTTTCCAGACCTGTCGACAACCCTCTTTGGGGCTGTTGACAGATTTCTTAGGTGTGTTAACAACTGATTTGATTTCTTGGATTCCTGTTTCTTACCTTGGCTTGAGTCTTATGATCTTTGAGGTGATTTGCTTACTTGTGCTTGGGCTAGAATCAACAAAGGAAGTTAGCAAAATTTTACCAATACCTTTGGTTTACAGGTTGAAATCCAATCACATGCTTTGCAACAAATACATTAGATCCCATAATTGCATCAAGATTTTGTTTCCCTTTAACAAACCTTGATAGATCTTCAGATTTTCTTTAAGGTTCTCTTCATCATTTTCCAATTTTCTTTTAGCTTATCATGTTCACTTTGGAGAGATTCAAGGGTGTTCATTAGACCTTCCTTTCTTTTGAGTTTCTTGCAATTTTATTTCAAACTGTCCATCTCCTCACAGTGAGCTTCCTCATCAATTTTCTCATCTCAATTTCTTTGCTCAAGGATGCAATTTGTTCATCATTATTAGTGCCATAAACAAGAGAATTGATTTTCTTTTTGAGTGCTTATTTCATACTTAAATTCATAGAGCTTTTCAAACAAGACTGTATAGGCTTCTTCCCATTCTTCAATTGTATAACTTTCAAAGGAAGAATTACCTCATTGGAGTCGTCGCTTCTTGCCATTAGACATTGAACTTGTCATGTCCAGAGGTAGCTTGTTCGTCCTCATCTGCATCTTCATCACTCCAAGTAGCCATCATTGCTTTGGCTTTCTTGAAGGTGAATTTCTCCTTCTTCAGCTTCTTCTTGAGCTCAGGGCATTCTCCTCTCATGTGCCTTGTTTCTTGCACTCATAGCATACAATGTCAGATTTTTTGTTAGACTCAAATTTATTTGAAAAATCTTTCTTTTGAAAAGGTTTAGAGTTACCTGACCCTTTCCTTTTGAATTTGAGGAATTTCTTGAATTGTCTAGTGAGCATGGCCATATCATCATTCTCACTATCACTAGAAGTTTCAAGCTCATCACTTTTCTGTTGAACATCGTTTTTAGAACCTGAAGAATTTTCTTGGAGGCTTTTAAGGCGATTAACCTTTTTGGGTTTCTTCAGTTTCTTTCCTTTTCACATTTATTTCATATGTCATCAGGGAGCCAATTAGTTCATCTAGTTTCATCTTTGAGAGATCTTTTGAATCCTCAATGACAGTGGCCTTGGTGTTCCATGAGGATGGAAGAGACCGAAGTATCTTCCTCACCAAGTCACTTCTGAGTATTCTTTCTTAAGACCTTCAGAGCAATTATTATTAGCATCAACTTGCAAACATGTCTGAGATGGTTTCATCATTGTTCATCTTAAATTTCATACTCAGAAATTAGCATGCTTGCTTTTGATTCCCTTACCTCGGACGTACCTTCGTAGATCAGTTCAAGTTTGTCCCACATCTCTTTCGCTGAAGTGCATATGGAGATCCTTGAGTATTCTTTGGGATGAACTGTGCACGCATCATGTTCAGGGCGCTCCAGTTGAGAGTTCCCTTCACAATCTGGTCCTTCGTCCAAGTGTCTTCATCCTCGGGAAGTGTGTATGCTCCTTTGCTGACAATCTTCCATAATTCGAAGTTTTGTGCTCTCAGAAACACCTGCATGCGGTTTTTCAATAGGGATAATCAGTACCATCAAAGAAGGGGGCCTGGTCATAGAGTGTCCTTCGGCATGTACCCTTATTAGATTCCATGAGATCGAGACTCTCCTAATCGTAAGATCAAATAAATACAACAGTAAATCGGAGAAACCTCGCTCTGATCCAATTGTAAGGTTGCAGAATTATACTATATGGTAATCTAGAAGGGGGGTTGAATAGATTACTACCAATTAAAATTTACTACCACCTCTTTTGATGAAAAACACAAATTTGAGACTTGCAACAGAGTGTAAACTAAACTTAGATGTGTTAGTTATAGATAGATAGAGTAGCAATTATCTAGCGTGTGTGAAAACAACGTGCCTACCAAATATCTAACGTAAAGACGTGCAAACCATAGACACGAGGTTTTAAGGTGGTTCGGAGTACACAACTTGTGTATCCTACGTCCACCGTCCACACACACACATAGAAACACTGCTTATGAGCTAGTTCAAAACTACAACTCACACACACGAGTTGTCTGATGTGAAAACATGATCAGATCAAACAGACCACGTAGATCAAGTACAAGAATCACTTGATCCACAACCCACACACAGAAGTAAAAGTAGAGACTTAGAAGGGTTCTGAGTTGAAGAATCAAATTCTTATGTAGAACTCTTCTACAGGTCATCTGGATGATCTCCAAACTTCGTCTTGACAGGTTCAAGTTGATGTAGAAGCTGTAGTCACCGACGAACTGACTTCACCTATGCTTGGAAGACGGATCTTCTTGTTTCTAGGCGGCAGGTTGAAGCAGAGCAGCAGAGAGACTTCTTCTTGGATTTTCTAGGGTATTGGATGATGGCTGCTTCTATATGAAATTAACTCCAAAGAGTTCCTTTTTATGGGTGTTCAAGTATAGAGAGTCGTGGAACAAGGAAACACCCACATAGGAAACATATGGAGATCTCGTATTGAGATTTTGTTTACGTCTGCGACAGGCCTTAGATCATCTGTCGACAGCTAGAGATAGATTTGCACTTGCAGATCTCTGAACTTCCGGGAAGGGTTTTCCTGTAGTAGTAGCTGTCGACAGTCGAGGATCTGTCGACAGAGGCTATGTCAGAACTTGGTGTTTTTTGTCTGTAGTTTTCTGTTGACAGGCAGTGAGGGGTGTCGACAGGTGCTTGTCTTTTGTGCTTTTCTTGATCTTTTTCTATTGTTTAACACACTGTTTTGTGCAATCTCACCTACATGTAAGACCATTGTTAGTGAGATAACGTGAACATTAAATGATCAAGTTGAACATGTGTTTGCATAGTTCATGAAGTGTTCATCAAGTACTCAAGTATTGCTTATCAATAGTTCATCATAAAAAATAATCATCAAATATAAATTCATGTAAACCCAGCACAAGACACCTCTTACTCTCACTCAAGAGAGTGGGGGATGAGATGGGAATAAGGAGAGGAAAGGAGAAGGAGGAGGGAGGTGAGAGGGCTCCCAAAGACCCAGCATATGGGTTTTCAGAGCCCCTCTCCCTCTAGATATAGGGCTCCATCCCTCCCACACATGGGAGGGATGTGCAAGCCATGCTAGGATGGCCAAGTCGTACTTGGGCCATACCAAGGTTGATGTTAACACAGTATGTCGTCAAGACATATTGATAAAAACATATGTTGCATTAACCTTAGTTAACGTCAAAGGTCTAGACGTCAACAACATGTTAACGTCAGTTGATCTTGCTGTCATCAATCTAACCATTAACATGACTTCGACTGGTAGGTCGCTTCAGTCGAAGGTGAAGTGCTAACAATAGACGATGTCGTCGTCAACAACTTGACGATGGCGTATCTTGTTGTCTACATCACTTCGACTATCCCAAAGGAAGTTGAAGTTCTAGACAATGGCAGACTGTATCGTTAGGAACCATTCCCGACGACGGTCTATACTGTTGTTTACCACACTTTACTTGCATGGCTATCCAGGTTGGAGAAGCCATATTGGATAACTCTTATCCCATCCTCTATAGGTCGTCACGTCATCCGCCTAATGTGTGTGACCCTTTAGGCCCAATACCGAGCTGGCCATGAGTTGCACCCATCAGAACCCTTCTGACTCAAAACTCCTTCTGACTCAATGAATTATTATCTCCATAATAATTCACTCAATTCATTGGTTATGTACGTACTAGGCCACTACGTCATAGTCTTCAGATGGTACAGGGGATCTAATCCATTAGACATATCTGCCCTCAGTTACCATGTATCTTTAGTCCCTCATTCAACTAATATCCCCGAGATCATATAAGGCATGATACTGTCAAATCTATATGAAATCCATTTAATTCTCGCTCTTATCGAATTCTCCCGGAGAATTTTTTCTCTCCCAATCCGATTGACCATGGCTAGAGATTTCCCTGAGCAAGAACACATGAGATATTCTTCTCATGATATCGAGAGTGGATGATCATTATTGACACACAATTACCTTCATAAGGTTGGCTACCATTCTCAACAACCGACTAGATCTGGAACTTCCAGACCTATAAGTCCAGCATCAAAGAATGGAGTACTCAAACAAGACATCCTTGATGTATCAAGTCTAAGGACAAGTTATACAATTGGGACCATGATATCCCAGTCTGAAAATCAGGTATCATCAACCATATAACATTCCAAGAGCAGATCATTCAGTGAACTCATTCTCCAATGAGCCCTTGCACCATACCCATAGTCTCCACACAAGTAGTTATGAGACCAACTACCTCTATCATATGGACAGGTATACAACACACTAGTCTGTTCAATTTTCTCGATGTCCTTTCTTGAGTAACCTATGACCAGAAATATTTAGGATCTGCATTTAAAGAGAACTGATCTCATTATGATGATCTCATCATGATCCAATTTCCATTGCACAGATCTATAGACATCACAATATAAACATTATCTCATGTATGTAATATAAAGTGAGGAAATGTCATTAATATTATTATCAAAAGAGATTAGTACAAGATTACAAGTACCATCACTAATGTGAGTTGGCTTTGTTGTGCAATTATCTTTTACAAATACTTTATTAATGTTTTTGCTTATGACAAAATTTTTTTAGTTAAACAAATTTATTTAATTATACCACACTTTGTTTTGTATGAAATTAATGGATAAAACAAAGACATACATGTATTTACTATATATCCTTTACAGTCAATGGTGTCGACACACTAAGCCTAAGTGTCGACACACTGTCAACTTTCATTAAGAATAAGTACACAATGTATACACACATATATATCATACTGACTCCGACTCTCAAGAAGCCGAAGTGTGTTACGATTGCTGAACAAACTGGTCACACTCCAACTCCTGGAAAGTCGAAGTCTAATATTGATTGTTCCACTCGATTGGCTTATATGTCGATTGTTTTTCACTTGAACATCGATTGCAGTTACTTTGACATCGATTGCTAGCTTACTAAACATCGATTGCTAAAAATTGATTGCTCTTACACCTGAACATCGATTACTATTATCAATTGTCTTATTTTGACACATCGATTATTGTTTTAATATCACATAGATTATTGAACATTTACATCGATTGCTTCTACATCGATTATACTTAAACATCGATTGCTTTCACAATCGATAGATTATATCCATTATCTTAAAACATCGATTACCTTCAAACATCAGTTGCTTCACTTAAACATCGATTACCTTAGAACATCGATTCTCTCAACATCAATTGCTTCAACATCGATACCTTAAAACATCGATTGTTTCAAATATCGATTGTCTTAAACATCGATTACTATTATATTTAAACATCGATTGCTTCAACATCGTACCTTAGAACATTGATTGTCTCAAACATCGATTACTATTATATTTAAACATCGATTGTTTCACTTAAACATTGATTGTCTCAAACATCAATTGTCTTTTACAACAATTATCTTTAATCAAACATCGATTGCTTCTATATCTCACATTGATTACTGTTATTTTGTTGATCAATGGTACTTAGATGTTTTAAGTAATTGTTATTACTTTTGCAGAACTGTTAATGTATTATTAGTGCGGTTAATGTTTTAATTCTTATGGAATTGATCAATGAACAATAGATGAATTCATGATGTACACTGTGACATTCTCTTTGTTATCTGTACGATAATTTATCCAATGTGCTTTGTACTTCTCTATTCTTTTATTTAATACTTCATGTCATTTCTAAATATCAGTTTCATAGTTTATCCTTTTAGAATGCTATGTGTCCTCCAAAGACATGTGTTAGCATGCTTCAAAATATCCAGTTTCTAGATTTAAGGAAAAGTCCTTTTGAAGCTGTACTACGTGCCAAGCAGGTGTCCATTCCTCTTGAATGCTCACCTAACTTGTACTGTCCAAAGGACAGACTGTCTGTCTGGAACTGATAGATATATGTTAGAAACTAATTGTCCCTTACCTTCTTATTGATTTTATATTTCTCACAAGACTAATCCCGAGAAAAAGAAGAGACATAGTATGATGCTTGCAGATATTCAGGAAAAGCTATCTGAATAGAAACCATGCACTATCCTTATAGCCTGAAGCCGTTAAGACTGAAGATCTGATGCTAGACATCTCAACAGTCTCAAGACTCACACGTTTAAATTCAAACAGCTAACCCCCAATGGAAAACAAAAGACTCTGAAGGTTTTATATATATGGAGCTGAAGTTTGAATTACAGATATACAGATGACACAGAGTGAATATACAAAACCACAAAAGAAAGTGAAGATAAGTCTCCACATACAAAAAAGAGAAGAGCTTATAAGATCTCAAGAGAGCCATCTGTTCAAGCTTCGACTTCCAAGCTCTTTGCATTCAGAAGTTTTCTTTGGGTGGCATCCTGTTGTTCTAGATTTCTCTAGTCCACCCGCACAGTCAGAAAGAGTCAGAGCTTCCATCATACTTGTATCTCTTTCTGATTTTTTGATTTTTGTGATTTCATAATTTGAGCAGACACATCTTCATCTTTGTGTAGTAACCAACAGGGGGTTTGTTCCCTGTAGTGCTCCTCTGTGTAGGGAAAACCTACTGTGGTAGGTGGTTGTATTACCTCTCTGTGAAGGGAAGACTTGTGTGGGAGCAAGTGGGTTGTAACACCTCTCAAGTTGAGAGAAGGCCAAGTGTTTTTGGCAGTTAGTGAAAATCCCAAGGGGCTCTTGGGGACTGGATGTAGGACTTCCATTTGGAAGGACCTAACCAGGATAAATCTTTTGTACATTTGTGTGATTATTTTCGCAAGTTTACACTTGTTTCACAGACACGACACTAAGTACTAACAATACTATCTAGTTCTATCTATTTTCAAATAAAATTTTAAAGTGCAAGAAGTCCTTCACCCCCCCTCTAGGGCATCTAAAGCTCCATCTCTATCCAACAGACTTGAAGGACACTCGTAACTAGTAGAAAGGTTTCTTATTTGATTAAAATATGCTTATTATATCATCATACTATTTTCATAGGCATAGTGTTCTGGTGTGCTCCTAGCCTGCTTGGCCGAGTGGAGGCTCGGGTGTGTTGTGGTCATACTTAAAGGAACATGCTCAAAGTGGTAGCTGTGTTAGGTGTTGTGTCCGTGGGACCATGGTTATTGTCTGTGTTTCCTCATGAGCCGTAGTCATCAGTGCCTGGTTTCTAGTGTAGTGTTTGTATGCAGGTCCCCCATTGAGAGCACAGAAAGTTGGAGCCTTACCTTGGGACCCATCCAATGTGAGGAAAGAAATAACGTGTAGGTCCGAATGCCAGTTCCACAGCAAGGGTTTGGAGCCTTTAGCTCTAGACGCCTCCAATGTACTAGGACAATGGTTTGACACTTGAGTGCATTTGTGGCTGGGGTTGTGGACACCTGACAGGGTAGGCCTGAGTGGGGTCCCCAGTCAATCCATGTTGCTACCTTGCACGTCGCTCCTACAAGGTTCTGGAGCCCAGTAGTGGGGAAGTCGAGAGACATCATAACGTGAAGGTTGCAGTGTTCACTAGTGGCGTGGCATGCTTCACCATTTCACTCAAGGTACTGAGGTTGGAAGCTTGGAGATATAGTTAGGAGGTTGAGACGCCACTGGGCGCCCTAACTATAATGCTTGTGGTTGTTTTCCTAGTGCTTTCGTAGGTTTTTGGTGTGAAGGTCTGAGGTAGGCGAGTGCAAGTGGACTTGGTGGAAGCAGTGTGTTCAGTACCATATGTTTTAGCTGTGGGTGCATTGTGGTACCATGTCACCGTGATTATGGTGAGGTCTTTGGGTGCATGAATTGGTTGACCATACTTTGGTCTAGATTGTTGTCTGGTAGGGTTACCGGTGTTTCCATGCCCGAGTGTGGCTGTGGTTGCCACATATGCGTTGGGTGCATGGTGCAATATTGTGCTGCTACATGGTCATGGTATAGAGGTGATCAGGTGTTGACGAGTTCGTAGTGGTGTGTTCTAGCATGGTGCAGTGTTGCGATGCAGAGTAGCCATATGGTCGTGGGCTTGAGTCCCCATGTTTAGTGCACTTGTGGTTGGTGCTTTCTATACATGCTTGTTGTGGTGCTTTTGTAATTTTTCTTCTGCCTTTATATGTTATTATATTTCTGCTTTGACGTTGTTGGCTGAGTGTGTAAATCGAAGGATCTTTATTGAGCATCTTCCTTCTTGAGTCTCATTCCCTATCTTTTCATGTTGCGAGCTTGCAAAGAGTTGCCTCATGACTGGACAAGAGTCGGGTGGTGTCCTATGTACCGTGTGCCTTCTTGAGATGGTGTCCATTTCAAGTGTGTACTTGAATTATATTTGGGTGCATGTTACATTATTGTTGTAATTATTGCAGTTTTAATTGCTTTAGTCACTTATTCATCGCTCTAAATCGTTTCTAATCCTTCAGAGCCTTGGAGATCATGGGTGGCAATGTAGAATTTGAGTCTCTTTTGGGTCTGAGATTACGGGTCACTAGGCTACATTAAAGGTGCCACGAGCACATGAAGAGGAGGCTAGTTGTCGAGTCAAGGCCTGCACCAACTCTGGGAGTGCGACAAAGCCCCTGACTGTTTCCCCCAGGTCGATCACCTGTTGTGTTAGTGTCCGAAATTGCACCTTAGTGATCGGGTCATCAGAAGCTGGTCCGCTTGATCCCCAATGTCAACTGCCGCGACATTGATAACAGAATCCTTGAGCCCGGATGCTGACTTTCCTTTCAGGTTCCATGACGTGTTGCAAGGTCCGAACACTTCTAGATAGTGCCAATGTTGGAGATCTCAGAGGGCCTGCCAAGATCGAGAAGGGTCCGTTCCAAGTTCACCTGTTGAGTTGATGAACTGGGCGATGAGGTTGCTAGGAAGTGAAGCGATCGAGAAGCACTTGTAACAAACTCGATCCAGGAAGGTTTTTCAGGATAGACCTTCTGATGGTCAACTTAGGATAGAGCTGGAAGTTTGAAGGGAAAAACAGAAGAATGAGGAGAGAGTAGAGAGCCGAGAGCTATCGGGAATGGGCAATTGCTCCGTCTCCTTTACCTGTGGCCTTGGAGACCTTTTTATAGCAACTATGAGGGTGTTGAGAATGATCGGCAGGCTTTTCGGTCATTCAGATAGAAAGACCATTAACCTCTCTGGCATTTCTAATCACAATGATCGCACCTTTGAATGCCCCTACCATTGGTGGTGAACAACTAAGGAGGACTTTATGTCAAATGTTACACTCTACTTGGTCGATAACCATCGATGACGTTGTTTCCCAAAGAGCAGTCTGTGCAAGGTGTGTGATCAAGTTGACCTTGGTAACATTGATGTCGGGCCGATCCAATGTGATCCAGGTCCGGTTGGGTGGCATCATCGAAGGCCAAACTAATTAGAAAAGGGTTAACTCAAAGTTAACCTTGAAAGGTTGACATGAGTTAACCTGAAATGTGGGTTTCTTTTCTTTTATCCCAAGGTAGTTTGGTTGGAAGTCGGTCAACTCTGAGCTAACCTAACGTTTCTTGACCAGCACCCTTCTTGACATGGGATTGTTTAAACCACCTAGTTGAAGGATTTATCCCGGGATAAGGTCATTTAACCAATCCCGACTACCAAACTAGTGAATCGCTTATAAGAGCCACTTAATAAACTTCAACACAAGCCAGCCCAAAAGTTTCAAGATGGACAAAAGACGAGAGGGCAATAAACAAAGGATTTGATGTAGTTGATAAGCATGTCGATGCTGTGCGCTGTTGCTGAGACCACGGCGGTAGGGACGCCGGATCTCGGGGCCATCACTGCTTCCACTTTCCAACTACTCTATTCGCCATCACACCATTGATATCTCCTTGCCCCTCCTATCCATTCGATTGTGATTGTTTTCTAAAAATATTTATTATATTTGTCGGCAATATTTTTTAATACACTTTTTATTTTTTATAATCGGATACAATGCACCTGTAGACACTTGCAATATCAGAAGTCACTGCTTCCACTTTCCAAAAACTCTATTCGCCATCACAGCGTTGGTATCGCCTAATGGCCCTCCTATCGATTCGATTGTGATTGTTTTCTAGGAATGTTTATTATATTTGTCGGCTTTATTTTTTATAATCGGATACAATGCATCCGTACACACTTGCAATATCAGGAGTTTACTCTAAAATTTAATTTGTATCTAAAAATATAATTGACAAATATAACAAAATATATTTTTTTTGACTTTAGATATAATCGCTCTAGTCACACTGATAAAAAAAAAATTATCAGATTAAAAGTATATAGTCTTTTATTTATGTAATATGGGAATGAGGATTTGAATATAGGTAGATGAGATGTACTCCAATGGCCTTAATCAATGAACCACTCTTTATATATATATAATTATATAATCTTATTCATATTAAGTTGTTTTCTACATATTTATTAGAAATCCCCACATACATATTATTTGTAAATACCCCAAAACATTAAGGATAACCCGCACATATCCCTTCATATTCTAGGGAAAATCCGATGACGAAACAAATTATGTGTGATTGTAGGGAGTAATAAATAGGGTTTTTTATTAAATAATTATATTTATTATTTAAATAATCATATTTTAAAAATATTTTTTAAAATAGTCATCAAATTGCCACGTTACGTTACTGGGAGATCCGGTTTTCAAACGGGCCGACCTTGGCAATACTGACAGAGATGTCCGTATTGCCAAGACCGACAGTGGTACCGGTATTGACAAGACCGACGTCGCTGTCGGTCTTCCAAATGCCTACATCGAAGTCGGTATTGCATGATGTCGGCATTGGAATGCCCGACAACCCAATGCCGACAGAGGAGTCGGTCTTGGCTCTCTCTGCGGTTGGAATAAAAAGAAGAGCAAGTCTTGCAACACACTAGTGTGCAAGCACACCCATATATAGGGGATTGGGTGGCCTATCACATCAACAATGCGATGGCCACCCAATCACAAAGGAATGTGTTTGCACACACCCCTCTATTGGTGTATTGCAAGACTTGCTCAAAAAAGAAACCATTGCCTGAATAATTGGTATCTTCTTATCTATCTATCTATATAAAGAATATATTTGCCCCTGGTTCAAGAGCTTTTTTTTTCATTTTATGAATTTAGATATAGCCATAGATGCTTATTCTATTCTGACAGGAAAAAAAGAATCATATATGTATATGTGAATGAGAGGTGCTAGATAAATTTATATTAATTTTTAACTAATTCATCATATATATACACAACTGAAAATAAAATTTAGAATAAACTAAATCAACATAATATGTCTAAGTCACGAATACATCAACATAATATGTCTAAATCACAAATACATCAACATAATATGTCTAAATCACAAATACATCAATATAACATATGTACACTAAAATACATCAAAATAGCTTGAAATCGCAAACAATTAAAAAGTATGCAGTACAAAAGATATCTCAAAAGAACTGTAGAAATGTATCTTCTTTCTTTTTCTAGATCCTCAACCACGACCACGACCGTGGCGCTACCCCTACATCTCACTCTGAGCATCAACATCTGTCTCTGATTGTGACTGTGTCTCATGCACTAAGATAGCATCACATGACTTGATATCATATCTAATGTCTCCCCAAGTAGGTCAGACTGACTCTGCAATGGTAGTGTGCTAGGCGAACCTCTGTGACGTCGCTGGCGACAATATGTACCTACTATAGACTGCGGTGGTTGTGAATGTGTGATCTCATCTAGCATCACCCATCTATCAATATATGTGATCGAGGGAGTTGTGAAAATGTCATAATGTCTGGAGAAAACTGAGAAAGTCCTGCATCAACTGGCTGCTGTGAGGATCCTGCGCATGGCTTTGAAGGTCCTACATCTAAGGTAGATGAATTTATCCGTTGAACCTGAGATAGCACACTATCAATGTACGTCCGCATGGCTATATATCTAGAGTTTGAACTGTCCGATATCATATCATTCTGAAGGTCATCAGAAACCATCATATGTAAATGCCTCATACCTTCTACCAAACTCCTCTCTATGTGATCATGCGGCTCATAACGCATATCATAACTAAACCCTGGCCGACCAATGAACCGCCTGGTAATAGACCAATACCAAGACATATACTCCACTCTACCAACAATGTATGATGTGTCCTCATCTGGTGGTATAATGTAATCTCTCCGACCATGCCACAGTTGTACAGAATGTGCAAAATATATAGCCCAATCAATATGGCCACGTCCCTTCCAGGTGACACAATGTAATGGATCAACAGGACTAGGAATAGGCTGTACTCTACCAAACTGTCTAAGTACTCTATCTGGAACATGCATCTCAACAATAGAAAAATATGAAGAGGAACCCGCGATAGCCAAAGATCAGATCCCTGCCTAAAACAGCTGGTAATATCGACAATATGTTTGAAGTGTATAGCTCTCACCTAAACTGTGTTTAAAATGTATGATGTAAGTGTAAGTACTCTATCCTTTGTGTACAATAGGTTTCATTATGTTTACTTGATAGTCCTCCCGATGATCAAGCTCCGACCTGTATAGTCTCAAAACACGTCGAGGGTTATTTATCTCTTCTCTCGGAACATTCCACCTACAATTTATTTGAAAGTTAGTATAATTCTTATAATTAAATAGTAATACAATAGTCTGAATTTACCTGTGACCCAAAGGTTTACCTGTATAATCATCTCCCTCGTCTATATTCTCATTGTCATCTATATCATCCTGAATCTATTCATCTTCTTCATCCTCCTCAATCACATGTTCTTCTGTTACAAGGTGCCTACATACTAATCAAATATGACAAAAGGTTTATGCTATGTTATATGAATGTATCAAAATATTTTATGAGGATGATGAAATCTCATACCCGGATGAGTTTGCACTATGAAAAGCATGTGAAGAATCAGTGATTGACATGAAATGATACTATGAGGAGCCACCTCCATAGCCAGTAGATCTCCAAATAGAAATTATAATTTTTTTCAAAATTTTATCACACTAATATATATTTCGTACAAGCAAGGGAGACAACTCACCATGGGTTATAATCTATAGGTAAAGTGTAGCCATATGATTCCTACCGTACATCTGTCTCATTAGCAGAATAAAGTTTAGTAGAATCAACATCATCATTCAACATACTTGTGAAGAGTCCAGTTGGTTGTTGATACTCATAGTGTTAAGTATGCAAGTTGTCATCAATATGACCATGTGTTTGTACTTCATCGTTGCCTTGAATAGATATATTATTTATATCTTCCTTCTCAAATATAATTGTATAGTAGATACATGAGAATGATACAAATCAAACACACTTTCAACCGTTTCATCATCTTCAACTCTCACATCAATATATTCACCCACAGAAGTAGGCCACTTGCATGTTATACCAATCTTAATATGTCTTTCGTCATATTTCGTCAAGATATGTAATTTTCTCATCAACTCAGCCAAAGTTGTCTTTCTTTACATACAAAATGCGTACAATGCCTCCTTCATATTGAGGCTTATGATCATCAATACGTAGGACAACATCATAATAACACATTAAAGAAATATTTGAACTAGTCATATTTGTCATTTATAAGATAAATAAATCACAGTTGTCAAATAAGAACATTTAAATATTAAATTTATAACTAACATTGATAAAAATTAACATCACATGATATAATAATACTATTAAATAGCAAAAATACATACTTGTAAGTCTGGAGAGGAGAGTGGGTGGCAGCAAGGGTTAAAGAGGGGGGGGGGGGTAGTAGGGGAGGGGGATGAGGCGTCGGAGGGTGGAGGAGGAGAGGAGGTGGTGTCGCAGAGGTGGGGGGAGGGGCAGTAGGATGAGGCAACTTGGTGAGGGGGGGGGTGTAGGATGAGGGGGTGTGAAGAGGTGGGGGGGGGCGGGGGGGATAGGAGGGGAGGAGGAGGTGGCATCGGAGGCCGGAGAGGAGGGGGTGTGGTAGAGGAGGAGAAGGCGACGTCCAGACTGCTGAAGGGCAACGACGGCGACGCTCCACGCAACTACAGCAAGGTGAGGAAGAGGGGGACTGGGGTGGCGTTTTTAAGGGCGTGGCGTTGGCGTTGGGAATGCCAACTACAACATCGACATTACTAATGCCGACTCCGTAGTCGGCGTTGGAATGCCGACACTGCAGTCGACACTCCCAACTTCGACAACGGAGTTGGTATTGGTAATGCCGACGCTGCAGTCAGCATTCCCAAGACCGACTGTGGAGTCAGCATTTTTTTCCAGTCGGTGACTATTTGAGAAATATTTTTTAAATATAATTATTAAATAATTAAATAATTAAATATAATTATTTTACTTAAAAACCCTTATAAATAAGTACGTGGCTGAGACCTTATCTTCTAAATACAACAAATTACTAGGGAAAAAAACAAATGATGACATAAAATTCTTGAAAACCAAACGCCTATGTTTCCTCCTGAGAAAATACGGGTGCCAAGCCTAGCACGTGCCTATGCATGTCCAGTTCATGCCTACCTAATAAAAAATATTATTTATTTGAAACATATCTGTATAGTTTATGGCATACAGAGAATATTAGTTAAACCAACAAAATTTTAATATTAAAACATTAAATATTAATGTAAAATATTAAAAAAAACCTTAAGTACTCGTGTTTCATTAGTTAAATTTAGCTGTCTATTGTGAAGGGGAGTTTCCACCAATCAGTGAAGTAAACTAGTTGCCACCTTCTTTCTTTTTTGGTCACCTTCACCGTGTCAGGAATTGCATGCACGACCTGTCTAATCTTGCGAATTGTAAGGTCAGTTTCAGCATAAAATAGTAGATGTGTACATATCATTAACACAATAAAAGTAAGTCAGTGTTCAATCTTTTTCATGCTAATTATGTGATTTTGAAATTATATACACACACGCAAACCTTATATAACATGCAATGCAAGTATGCAACCAAATGCCCCATAACTTCTAAATTATCTTTGTTCACTACTAAGGTTTGTTGTATCATAAAATCGTACAGACTCAAATTTTTTATGAGTCAGAATAGTATGGTACATACCGTACCAATCCTCCCTCCTTGCCCTTTCTCTCTCTCCCAATTTGTAGCGATCCTGGATACTTATGGTCAATAAAGTTCCATATCCAAACCCGCATCTCGCGAACAGACTAAAGTCTCGCAAGAGATAACTCACATAAGTGTCCAGTAAAAATATAAAAGATAACCATAATAGTATAAAATACAAAAACATACAAGTATTCATATTCATTAACAATAAATTATACGGTCACAATATATTATTACATGTCCAAGAGAAAAGTACAACTACTTGGGACATACCTCGAGGGAGCAGAAACTCACATTACAATAACTACAACTCAACTACTGGTGATACAAGTCCATCACAACGCTACTGCAAGCCAAACACACGGCTAACACCTGAAAAGAACTGTAAAGGACTGAGCCTCAAAAGTCACTGGCTCAATAGAGACTTCCAAAAGTAACAACCAGAAACTATTCAAAGGACAAACACCTCCACCACACCAGGTCTCACTGGTAACACCGACAGCAGAACTACAACATACTTGTAATAAACATAATTAAATTGCCTTTAAACTAAATACACTCACTAACCCAACTACAAAAAATAAAGTAAACAGTAGGACTAGCACAGAAACACCAGCTCATTCAACAACTTAAATGACTACGCCACGAGTTACACAAGCAAACCACTAACAGAAGGTAGTGGGATTGATAACAAGAAATTAGTCCACCACACACAAGCGTAATAAAGCACACCAGGAGATTACCCACTAAAGGGTAAAACACGGTAAGTGGAAGGTCACACAACACGACCTCCCCAGAACACCGGTCCACCTTAACACCTGAAAAGACTAGCACACGAAGTGCTAGAACGACCAGCTACCCACAAAGGGTACAAGTACCTATAACCACGAGGTACCACCACAGATCCACAACCACACCTATGCCACTACCAAGGGACACAACACATGAATAGAAACCATAATCGGTGAGTCACCACTCACACGCCACAACCACTGGCAAAGCTCGAGTCGGAAGGAACGACGCCACCACGTAGGTAAAGACTACTGGTTCATGATGCCAATATCTAACCCGGACAACACCATACAAGAACTACCTCTCAGTCTCGCAGTCTAGGATGAAAGGTCCAACTGCCGCTCCACAACTACACTGAGTAAGTCAAAGAACTGTGAAGACCAACCAACACCACATTGTAGACCACATAGCTGCATCCCCATGCCTAGAACCTTCAAGGACTCCGGCCCGAGCTCCCTAAAGTGAGACACTGGGAAAATAGGACTAGCTATGGACCAATACGTCTACTAGTGTCTGTTCCTCAACCACGAATGCGCTACAAGCGACCGAACATAAACACAGCCTACGAGTCGCTACCCCATTGCCGTCTTTCTCTCATCCGGACTTACAACTCAAATAAAAGAGTGAGGGTGTCCAAGAAGACGACACATACCTTTACGGTACACACAGTATCGGGACAAACCCCAAGCAACAACCGTGCCTGGCTCACAAAGAACCTGTGGTACCTAACCAGAGAGGCATTCCGGAATAGGCGTCGGACCACCACACTCGGCAAACACACAAGCCACAGCGACTACTGAACACACTTATAATACCTGCATTCATAACCACGATAACTCACATTTAAACTTGCTTGTCATTGGTCATCACATGACCTCCAATGCAACCACATTAACTACCTAACCTTAATATAATAACATACTTAACCTAATTAATATAACTCACTAATTGACCATAAGTCAATCCATTATCCTATGACATGCATTACTAACATTAACCATCTTAAACAACTTTAAATTAACATTAAATAACCAAGGCTAGGCCCACATAGGACCCCTACTACCCAACACAAGCATAGTTACTTCGAAAAGCAAAACGCAACAGACACAGACTAGCCTTTAAGAACACGACGGCCTATTAAGATGCAATTACAAGAGGAATGTGATAGGGCCCATGGCCGAGACATAAACGTGATGGCCCGACACATCACCTTCAAGCCAATCGATTCACCAATCGATACCCTTAAATGCGAAAGACCAAAGTGACGTGTTCACGACAAGAACGCGACGGGACAACCTGTCGCCACTACACCAATCAATTACTGAAGCCAATGAACGCGACGGACCAAAGTGTCACCTTCACACCAATTGATACAAACACACCAATCAGAGACATAAAATAGACGAACCACTGTGTCACGTTCACAATAAAATGCAACGGAGAAAATGGTCATGTTCATAATGCGACGGCCCGACCCCGTCGCCTTCTCAGGCAGACCATTGAACGCTTCTCCTTTCCCCAAAAAACCATGCAAATCCAAGCCAGACCACTACGAAAGCATTAAACTTGAAAGCTATGTCATAACATACCACCCTAACATGATTTCCACCTCTTAAACCATTCAAACAAAGCAAAACGAGAGGGAAGTCTCCCTACCAACTCGACGAGCACGAAGAACGCGAAAAACACCACACTGTCGGCATGTCCAAACTCAGAACACCCTCCTCGCGTGGAAACCGCGCCAAACTAGCCACCCGCCAACTGAAAACCCCAAGAATCGCCGGACAATAGCTTCTCTTGGTCAAACAGAGCTTCCTCTACTCTATCTGGCCTGAAACCACCCTAATAAAATTGGAATCAAAATCACGACGTAGGTAGCCATCGCCTTTAAGACATGTTAAACGCGACCGGCCACACCATCGCCAATCGAAACCACAGGACACAAAGGCGGTTCGAAGGACGCAACATGGGAAGCTGTCGCGTTCAAAATGTGATGACCTACTCCGTCATCTTCTTCACCAGAAAACTTGTGGGCTATATGGGTCCGGATTTTGAGCAACACAGAAACCACCACCAAGGCTCAATGACTACACATTGGCCCAAAGCACCACACCAGAACCATTAAACTCGGATCCAAACGACCACAACGTTACATTACTATCACCTAAAAAGCAATGTCATCCTCGACATTCAAAATGAAACCACGACAAGCTGAACTATCACCTAAAAAGGAATAAAGTCATTCACAAACAAGAAAGGATACACTTCCTCTACTTTTGCTTTTCAGATCTTCCTTCTCTAACTGGTCCATTATGCTCATTTCCGTACTTACTCTCCTTTCCTTTCTTTTTAGTTTTTAGTTCATTCCACAGCTTTTCTGTCCTGATTGATTCAATCTACTCTTTTTTTACCTCTCAACTTAAGTAATTCTATCTTGCCGTCAGCACTTTTGGCTATGTCTACAACATTTCTTTCTGTGCCATTTCGCTTACTTAAAACCTTCTACCATACTAAACCATTTTCCAATCCTTTATTTCTCGGTGTCGACTTATCATTGATGTTCCATTATCAGCTATCACTGTGAACTGTACTTCTGCCTTACCTTTACTTATGTTCTCAACTGTCATTTCCTTGAAGAAAATCAAAACACCATATCTGAATTTTCTGCCTCTTTATACCAATCTGCTTATGCTGCTTTAAACTTATATCTTCTCAAGAATCACTGCCTCTCAAGAATCTCAATTTCTATTTTAATTAACCAAATCTCTGATACTGTACTCTTGAAAATGTTCTAGAATTTGTGAGTCATGAATCTTCTATGCTTCCACTGCGCTACTCTGATTCCATCAGATACTTGCCAAATATTCTACAAATTCTGTTCTCATTATGTCTTCAATTCTTTCTATTTCTACTATTACTCTGACTCTAGCTAGTCCAATTCTGACTTTACTCACTTACCAAAACCATCTCACTCAGCTAATTACCACTGGAAGAAAATACATGGATTCTTGAATACTTTCTTTAATGCTTCAATTTTGTTTGTGCCACATTTTTAAATTCTGAATTTTGCTCTACCATTACTGCCACGCTTTGCTCTTTGCATACATCTCTTATTCTAAATAATATTCTCTTGCTGACTAGTCAAATAGAATCTGTAACCTTTAAAGTGACTCATTCATACTACTATAACACTGTAACATTGTACTCTCTCATTACATAATGAAACTATTCAACTAACTATGTACATTCTCTACCATTAACTCTACCAAACTTTCTCAATTATCTGCTGACTGACTAAAAAAAATCTTCCTTTTTTCAACTACTCAAATCTTACTATTTGTACTCCACAATTTACTGACTCCAGAAATTCCAAACTTTACACATTGCTTATTTCCTTAATTAATCTACCTTTGCTCTTACATCAAACTCTGGAAATATCTTTACGAAAGAATACCGTTGCTCAACTGAATTACTGACTCTTCACCATCATATAAATTCTTATTGAACATTATTTGAACCCTCTGACTATAACTATTCTATAATCTGCCACATTTCTTCTTTCAACTTTATATTCACTACCAACTGCATTGAACACAATACCATCTCTGCGTAGTGCTTTCCTTAATTATTTCTTTATCTGACTAATCTCACTGTACCATGCAAACTTTCTAATTCATATTGTAACTCTCTTAGCATACAATTATCTTTCGCTGGAATAGTGCCAAAACTAGAATCTAAATATCCATTTCTTTAAATACAATGCTCTGCCCTGTCTGGTTTCTCTGTTTCACACTGCTGCTTTACACTCTCAATACTCACCTTTCCAATTACCTTGCAATTACTGCTTCATTCCTAATTACTAAAAACATCATTGTTGCGATATTCCCATTAGTATCCATTCCATTCAAACCTTTTGCTATCTTAACAAAACTCTAATTCTTTTCACAATCTATCTTTCTGTTCTGCTCAACCTGACATCTCTTATCTGCTTCTCAACTAACTTATGCCTTTCTTCTCTTACTCACATAACTTTATCTTACTCTCAACATTTCTGACTTCAATCCTCTTCTATTACATAATTTACCTTTCTTTTACCATATACTGCACATAACTGTTAAACATCACTGATCATATCTTAACACTGCGATCCCTAACAAATTCTT
This sequence comes from Colocasia esculenta, assembly GCA_014218235.1. Lineage (NCBI taxonomy): Eukaryota > Viridiplantae > Streptophyta > Magnoliopsida > Alismatales > Araceae > Colocasia > Colocasia esculenta. The sequence continues at coordinate 87,318 of JACBKR010000445.1, forward strand.
CTGTTGAAACACCACAAACTACCACTTGCCAATCGACTAACCTTTCTTCAAAGTTCTTAGACAACTTAACTCAATACCCATCTTTCTCTACTCTTCCTACACAGGCTGCTCACATCTGCACACACTTTTACTGATCTTTACATCAACTCCCTATCACTATTATCACTTTTAACAACATCATTCTCAAACCTTCTGCCACAAACTATTACTCTTCTGTTCAATGTACATCTTCTGAAAAAATCATTCTATTCATACAATCATCTCTATTTGTCAAAACACTAATCATCTTGTTATCTGGTTTACTTCCCAACATTCATTAACACAAACAACAAATACCTCAAGAATCTCTGCTATAATCCCTTTACTTTCTATAACAAAAAACCTTCAAACAACTACATTATCTACAATAGACTAACATACTGATATAACCACATAAATTGTACCACATCTAACCACACCATTCTCAGCAACCACTGACAACTGCTAACTTCACAAACACATACACAAACTTACACGCCAAAAATTTACATGAAAACCACACAAAATCACAAACTTACTATCAGCAGTGGGCCATAAACCATGTCTTGGGACATTGTAACCTTAATGTCTTTTCCTATTCTAACTAGACCATGCTCTGATACCAACTATAGCGACCCTGGATATTTATGCCCAATAAGTCTCCATATTCAGACTCGCCTCCTGCGAACAGACTGAAATCTCACAAGGGATAACTCACACAAGTGTCCAGTAAAAATATAAAAGATAACCACAAGAGTATAAAATACAAGAAAGTACATATATTTATAATCATAACAACAAATTACACTGTCCTAATACATTATTACATGTTAAAGAGAAAAGTACAACTACGTGGGGCATACCTCGAGGGAGCAGAAGCTCACACTACAACAACTACAACTCAACTGCTGGTGGTACAATGCCAAGGCTAGTCCCACACAAGTCACTGCCCAACACAAGCATAGTTACTTAGGAAAGCAAAATGTGACAGACACATTCGTCGCCTTTAAGAACGCGACGGCCTGTCCGAACGTGATTACAAGAGGAACGCGACAGGGCCCGGGGCTGCGACATAAACGCGACTGCCTGACACGCTTCCTTCAAGCCATTGAAACCCTTAAAAGTGACAAACCAAAGTGACGCGTTCACGACATGAATGCGACGAGACAACCTATTGCCACTAGACCAATTGATTACCATAGCCTATGAACGCGACGGACCAAAGCGTCACCTACACACCAATCGATACAAACACACCAATCGGAGACATAAACGTGACGAATCACTGCGTCGCGTTCACAATAAAATGCGACGGGAAAAACAGTCGTGTGAACCCATTGCCTTCTCCGGCAGACCGTAGAACCCTTCTCCTTTCCCCAGAAAACCATGCAAATCCAAGCCAAACCACTACAAAAGCATTAAACTTGAAAGCTATGCCATAACACACCACCCCAACATGATTTTCACCCCTTAAACCATTCAAACAAAGTAAAACGAGATGGAAGTCTCCCTACCAACTCGACGAGCACAAAGAACGCGAAAAACACCACATTGTCGGTGTGTCCACGCTCCGGACGCCCTCCTTGCGTGGAAACCACGCCGAACCAACCACCCGCCAGCCGAAAACCCCAAGAATCGCCGAACAGCAGCTTCTCTTGGTCGAACAGAGCTTCCTCTGCTTTGTCTATCCTAAAACTTCCCTAATAAATCTAGAATCAAAATCGCGACGTAGGCAGTCATCGCCTTTAAGACATGTTAAACGCGACCGGCCACCATCGCCAATTGGAAGCACATGACACAAAGGAGTTTCGAAGAACGCAACGTGGGAACCATCGCGTTCAAAATGCGACGACCTACTCTGTCGCCTTCTTCACCAGAAAACTTGTGGGCTATATGGGTCCGGATTTCTAGCCCACAACACCCACACAACACACAGAAACCACCACCAAGGCCAATGACCACACATTGGCTCAGAGCACCACATCAGAACTATTAAACTCGGATCCGAATGACCACGACGTTACACAATCTCTCTACATGTTCCCCCTCACCCAGCCCCTCCCTATGCATCTCTCAATATGAGCAAACCTGCGACGCCACCTATCTCTTCGAACTCACCTGTGATGGTCGCCAATGTTGTCTCCTCCACCCTCCCCGGGCCATCACCATTGAGGACCTCCAAGCCAACGTCCTTATTTGAGGTCTCCACTTCCTAGACGGCCCTGCTCGGCACTGCCCCCTGCACCCTATCTCACAATACCGTCTAGGACAAGTCTAGCTCAATGAGGATGGGGAACCAGTCTGCCATCCTCCACAGCACTGTTGTCCCCGCCTTGACTCGTAGTCGTCACTCCGAGCTCTATAGTCATAGCCATCTCTTGCTTAGCCCCCCCCACCCCCACCCCCACCCCCCTGTGCACCCCTTCCCCTTCAGTTGTCCCCCCCCCCCTGGGTCACCCCCAACCTCCGTGCACCCCCCTCCCCTTTTGATCACCCCTTCCCCTCTAGATCCCCCCTCCAGTCCCACCGCCATAGAAACCACTACTTTAGAACATGTTTAGGGGATCCAAACAAACCGCTATAGGTCCGGTCAATTTGAGTGTAGATCTGTATTAGAACGTTACGATCCGGTCTGAGCCAGACAAGATCACTGTAGGTCGAAAGACCTTGGTGTTCTGACTGTGATCAGACCCATACTAGTCCTGGCATGGTCCGATTAAGTCGTACCATGTTCACCACTAGTTTCACTAATTTCATAGTATCACATAACATATGTACAATCCATGTGAAGTTCAGCAAACTTTGTTTTAAAAAAGTCTTTTTAGCAAAAAAAAATACCCTCGTATAACGTTATTTGCTGAATTATGCATATCATCTAACAACCTCACGATGTTGCAATATTTGTAACAACATCCGTGACATTATCATCTATTCACAT